>JANAVB010019117.1:0-62177 GCA_029216955.1 Iris pallida | reverse complement strand
CTATTGTTAGATGATTAACCTAGGACAGCGTTCTACCGCCGACACTGCGGCGTAGGCTGGACGTACCCACTTCTTGTGCCCTTACTCTGGGTGCGGGTCGTGACACGTTTTTAGTGGTGGCCCATGCAGGTCGAGTTTATGTAGTCTTATTCGAACTAGGTATCACTACAGCCTGCAGTAGGATTAGGATATTTTTGAAGGTACTCAATCACAGTTAGGATTCCTTGAGAGATTCCTGGGACGACCCTTGAGATCTTATTAAACTTTAATTTAAATCCTTCCCCTTGTTTTGTTCGCTCTCACTCCTTGATCATTGAATTTGATTTTGTTGGATCGTTGTTGATTTTGATTTTCCTATCGTGATGAATTTTATGGCCTGAGTTACGATATTTTTTGATAACATATGTTGACGAGAATACATGGATGGTAAACGTCTACTTGATTATGGAACCTGTAGTTTATCGCAGCCATATTAGCTGGCGTGGCGGAAACATAGGGACCTGACTTCGGATGTACGTATCTTGATTATGAGATTTGGAATTTCTCACAGCTATACTAGTCGGCATAGCGAGATTTCCAGACGACATGATTGTAGAGGTGCATACCCCAGTTATGGAATCTATCGTTTATCGCAGCCTTGCTTACTGGCATGGCGAGGACTCTGAGTAACATGATTTTGGACAGACGCATATGATTATCAGATTGTATCTTGAGAAGGTTTTTTTAAACATATCATCTCTATCGTACCATTCTGTTGTTATAAATTGTATTCCATCATCAAATAACTTAGGAGTAGGAGTATGAGTAGGAGTAGCTTTGTTATTATAATCTAGTGTAACTTCTTGCTAAATTTTTTTTTTCTAATACAATGAATCGATGATTTTGCTAGACCTTAACTTGGATTTGATCTTATAGCTCTGGTTTCAAAATGGTTCCTTCTTTTAAACAGATAAGCAGAACAGATTTTATCATTATTTTCTTCTTGCCATTATTTCTTGTATTACCTTAAATAATATATATTATATATATATTATATATTATAGTGGACACAGATACTTGCCTGACATATGCATGCTATACTTGATTACCAACCTATCTAAATGCATATTAATATGTTTGATGTTAATTTCTCAAAATCCCAATATTTCTATATAGTACAGTATCAGTGACTAGTTCTCTGTTTTTCAGATTAAATTCGTAAATTAAATGTAAATTTCATGTTATTAGTCGTTGTTTACATTACTGCATATGTATGTTATATACAGGGTTTCAAGTTTTAAAGAAATTGGTTGAGTTTTGTGTTTGAATTTGTCGAATCTGAAACTGTGTGCATATTAACCCTTTAAGCCTGAATTCTAAGTGATTAGTCAATTTGCAGTTTTTTTTAAATATAATGTTTTGAGCCGTATACATTGTTGTATGTAGGGATATAATGTTAGGTTTCATACTCTTACATGTTAGGTTGTGGTTATGGTAAACGTTGGGTTGGTTTTGATGTTCGAATTTCTCCAAAATCCTGAAAACTGAATACATGTTAACATTTTTACATTGCTTTCAAATGTGTAGTTCAATTTCGGATTAATATGTAATGTTGAACTAAACTGAATGATTGAACCCTTCATTTCAAGTTTTAACCCATGTACACTTGACACTCTACACTAATGTTCACAACTGCCATGTAACCTAACCCTTCATCTCCATGTTATGTTCATAAATCTATATATATATATATATATATATATATATATATATATATATATATATATATATATAGTTTATGCATACATGTTATAATGTATATAGATACATAATTAAATCTCTACCTCTCTATACATATAGATACACATATATATATATATATATATATATGGTTAGCCATGCATGTTATGAGTAAATAGCTTGTGCCTTGTAGACTGTTTAACCAATATGCCATGAATAGTGTAACTTGATAGCTATTGTTTTGAGACCTAAATCCTCTTATACACTTTCATGTATATTTCAACACACAAGCCTACTATCTAACCATATGAACATGTCCACATACACCCATACACACACTAACCACATAACTTTTACATAATGTTAGCATTTCCCTCTAACACTCTCTCTTTCTATATATATATTATGATTGGATTCAATGCTATTGACTTTCGTTCCTTAAACTTTTGGTTTTGATTTTTCTTAAATAGTACCCCTTTATAGATGATTAGTAGTTATCTTATTTTATTTTTAATAATTACCAGTTTTCATATAGGATGGTAGACTGCCTTACAGCCTTGATGATTGTTTTTGTAACTTTTCTAGTTCAACACCCTGATTTCTTGTATGTTTTGATACCCTATGATTGTTTTGGTCTAGTGTGACTAGTATACCTAGATAAGACTTTCATTACCACCGTATGCCATGACCCTGTATACCATCCTTTTAAATTGTATGATTGATTAAGTTTTTAGACTTTGATTGTGGGGGTTTGACCTAGAAGGGGTAGGAACATTTTAATTTCGAGGACAAAATTTTCTAAGGAGAGTAGACTTGTAACACCCACTTTTCTAAAATGAGGGTAATTTTGAACTTTTATAAAAGTTTATTATTTAATAATAGGATTTATGATTTATGAGAATTTTTAATTAATTTAATACAATTTAAAATTGGGGAATTATAATTTTGATGTGTTAGCTAGTGAACCCTAGAACTGTTGAGCCTAGAGACTAATCATGACCATGTGGACCTAACCATGTGATTAGAATGACTATTTACAACTTTTTAGGCTAAGGGTATTTTGGTCATTTTGTGACTTTCGAATTATTTAGGATTTTAATTAATTGGTAAATTTTAGATTATTTTAAATATTTAAATTGATATATTATGATTTTGGTCACTTTTCATATTTTAATATTTTAGGAAAATTTTATATTTTTAATATTGTTTTTATTAGATTTGTTTAGTCGGGTTTGAGTTTCGTCTCGTTCCGACTTGTATTGTGACCCGGGTAGCTTAAACTCTAGATGGGACCCAATATTAAGTTAAGCATGGCCCACAAACCCAACATTTAAGTTAGTTAGTTAGATTAATTTTTATCATGTTAGAATGGTTAAGTTAGACACTCAAAACTAGATCCTTTTGACCCCAAACTTGAACCTAGTCTAGACTTAACCATATGAGACTAGAGAGGGGCAATTAGGACATTTCCCATTAGCCCTAATGGACTCTTTATGGCAGCCACCTTTAGGGGAGAATGATTCATTTCATTCATTACAATCTTGCCTCTTTTATTTTCCTTTTGTTCTTCCCTAATTTTAGAGAGCATTCCCTTTGATTTGATCTCCAAATCAAATCATTCCTTCACCAAATCTTCCCTCAATCATTCTCATTCTCCAAGGGAAGGGTGCTACCAAGGATTGGAAGAAAAGTGCAAGAAGGAGTGTCCACTTTGAGAGATCTTCGTATCGGAGCCGTGTCCTAAAGGATTTCATTGGGATTACACTCCCAATAGGTAAAACCCATCCTCTAAATCGATTTTCTTTGCATATAAATTAGTTTTGAATCTGTAGGATCCATTCTCATGCATGTGTCCCCTTTATATTCAAATTTGAGGCCATTTGGAGCTCTCTTGAGGATTTTAGATATGTGTCTTGTGTCCTATTTGATAGATCCCAAATTAGGACACCCCATGTGTATGTATGTATGATAATAGTTTAAATAGATATTTAAAATCAGTTTTAGAATGGTTAGAGAGTGGATGATCTTAGTTAGGATGGTTAGAATGAGTTTCATTTGGATTCCTTGTATCCAAGTATCTTGGCCTATATGTGTTCTTTTGTCCAAAACAACTCAAATTCGTCATAATATTCATCCACGTTTTTATTAACCAAAGCAACTTAAAAATATCATAACTTTTAGCTTAGAACTCCGATATATCTTCCATTTTTTTAAAGAAACCGTATCGAAGTTAGCTTTCCAAATATATTTTATAAGCCAAATTCTTTCTGTAACTTTCTGTAGAATTATTTGAGTGTCAGCTGTACGAAAGACGAATGCATTTCGGTATTTTCGCGATTTTGGGAGCTTCCGGACACGAAAATGCGATCCGTTTGAAGTTTCGGAAAACTAACACAAGTACTACAACATACTTTAATCCTAGAATTTAGTGAATGCCCAATTGGTACAGTATTAATTTTAAGTAGAAGAGTGACTATACGATATAGGTATTTTGTGTACCTATGAGCCTATGTAGTATGTATATTAAATGAATGTGAGTATGTAATGCGTGATATGTTAGATGAATGAAATGATATATATATATATATATATATATTATATATATATTATATATATATTTTATATATTATATATATATATATATATATATATATATTATATATTTATATATATATAATATATATATATATATATATATATATATATATATATATATATATATGATATGTATCCTCTTTATATTAATGTATATATATAGTTGAATGCAAGCATGTAGGAATGCAATTAATAAAATGTATGTAAGCAATGCATAAATGCATGAATGAAAGAATGATATACAATGTATGCATGAAAGTATATAATGAATGCTAGATATGAATGCAAGGTATACATGTAATGATAGATATGAATGCATAATATATAAATAATATAATGCAATATATAATGATAGCATGTATGGTAATGTAGAATATATGATGCAAGCATGTATATGTCCACTATTTTCCCTTTTCCATACATTTTTCTTCCCTTCCCTTTCCATTTCAATTTTTTTCCCCTATTTTTCCTCTTCTATTTTTACATGTTATATACCATGTATATAATGTATAGATGCATGTAAGTATGTAATATGCATGAATGACATGTATGTAATAAAAATAAATATATGTATCCAACTTAATGATATGTGAATGGATATAATGCCTGAACTAAAATATGCATGCATATGGGATATGAATGAATGTATAAATTCATGAATAAATGTCATATATGAATGAATCAATCAATCAAAGGTATAAGTAAAATATAATACATTGTAATGAATGTTAACGTATATAATGTATAAAAGTATGTATGTAAATATGCATGAATGTATATATCTATGTAACTATGTAAATATGCATGATGTAACATATGCCTATATATATAAATATGTATGTAATGTGGATATGCATGTATGTAAGAAGGTATGTATTTATATATAGTATCTATTTTATATTATGTATTGTTGTGGTTCACATTGCCTTGTGATTGTATGAGTGCTAGCCTAGGCTTGGTTAGGCATAGTGAGACTTGTTAGACTTGTTTGAGCTAGGACTTGACCTAGTTGACCTAGTGTGACTAGTATGGTTGACTAGAGTTGACCAAGTGTTGACTATAGTCTAGTTTGACCTAGACCGCATGCAGATGCATTATAGATTACATTTATCATCCCCTGTATACATCTTGACTTGTGTTGCTTTAACTAGGAGTCAGGTACCTCATCTCGGACAATACATTTACTACAGCTATTCAGATACCAGGCAAGTATATTCTCTGATCTTTTTATACCTGTCTGGAACTATATTCTTGCTCTAGATTACTTTACTTGATGCTGACACGTATCTTCACGGATTAGTACTATATGGATCCTTTTCTGAGATGTTATCCCTCTACGGGTGCATCGGGTATTTCATGTTCATGTACTTTATCATGTACATCAGGTACTCCTTGTACTCGTACTAGTTCATGTATTTACATGTTCTCATGTGCCTTCATGTACTATCATGTGCCTAATTTACTACTCATTACATGAGTTCACGTATCTTTAGCTGTATTCATGTGCCAATAACGTAACTTGAATGGATCCTTGTGTATTGATTAGGGCGGGGTAAGTAGAATTGTTTATGTGATCATTATCCCCAGTAGGTATTCATGTGCCTCTTAGTTGTATTCATGTGCCTCTTAGTTGTATTCATGTGCTCCTAAGCCGTTTACATAAGCATATTGTACTCTAAATCACTTAGCCACTTACAGTCTTTACTTATCATGTATTTACTTTCAGTTACAAAATATTTCTATTTTTACGTACTTCCTTTCCAGCATTTTCTGTATTTTACTCTATTGCATGCTTTATACTCCTAACCTGTTATGAACTATTTTGAGAGATATGTGCTCGTTCCCGTCCTGACTGGACCTGTTGAAAATTTTAGAGAGGATGATGAGGAACCCTGTACCACTTACCATGGGACTACCTTAGAGGATTTTTGTGACCTGGATCTCCAGCAGGATCCCTTAGCAGTGGATGTCGCACCATTAGTTAGATTGGTGATTTTCAGTTGTATTTATTCTCTATGGATTACTGTATTTGAGTTTTGAGATATTTTCTGGATTGTGTTATCTTATACACTTAGACTTCTCAGGATGTATCTTTGCGGATCTTATTTCATTTTCATATCTGTCTATCTATCTTATCATCCTGTCTTGGATGTGATTGAGACTGTATTATGCTATGTCACCTCCATTCGGAGTGTATATACTGTACAGGTACCTTTATATTGTTAGATGATTGACCTAGGACAGCGTTCTACCGCCGACACTGCGGCATAGGCTGGACGTACCCACTTCTCGTACCCTTACTCTAGGGTGCGGGTCATGACACCACTTGCCGCATAGTGACGCCATCCTCACACGATTATTTATCGGAGCATTGGAGGGGATCACGTTCGACTGGTACCGCAACCTTCCCGCCAACTGCATCCATTCTTTTGACGGCTTCAAGCACATGTTCCTGGAGAGATTCTATGAAGTGGGGCATGATGTGACGATGTCATTGTAGAAGCATGGAAAAGAATAAAGAAAGACCTATGCGACTCCGACAGAAGGATCCCCATGCGGCTCAGGATCCCCATGCGGCTTAGAAGTCCATGCGGCTCAGGGGTCCATGCGGCTCGGATAGATCCATGCATCTCAGAAAGAAGCCACGTGGCCTTCAACAGTTGTTCTCTACATTCGGCTGCATTTAATGCCCTGACGGCTACTCTGACAAATGACAGCTGTGACAGCTCTGACATAAAGACGTAATAATGACTCTGACATAATGGCGTGATCCTAGGAAAGAGGAGAAAATCTCCTTACAGCTGGCAAAATCCACCAAGTCCCAAGGCCACTCCATGCGGCTGCCCATCTGCATGCGGCTGCCTATCTCCATGCGACTGCCCAGCGCCATGCGGCTGCCCATCTGCATGCGGCTACATATCCCCATGCGGCTGCCCAGCGCCATGTGTCATACCCCAGAACCAGAATACTGGAGAACGGGGGCAGACATAGCCAGCTACGTATATTGAAATGGAAACCACCTCGATATATGGTCACGGATGTCTAGATATGTGAGGGTTTTCTACAAGCAAATAGTCTCTTATGGTCATGAACAAGCCTAGTGTCTCAATCACCACAAGTAAGTAAAGTCGCAAGATGTATGATCATTAAATATACAACAATAAGGCGTCCCAAATATTACATATTCAGCTGATCATGAAGCTAGTCGTTACAAAATGTTAGGACTAGCAAGAGTTTAGTCATACATGATCAACCCTAGGATTTGTCAATCATGTTTACAGCCCGTAGGCAGACAGTAAGTAAAAGTGCTCCGAGCTAACAGGTGCTCGTCGGCTAAACGTCTCAAAAGACATCCAGAGGGCCAGCAACCGAAGGCGCAGAGGAGTCTCCCCATACGTCCAAGAGCATTTCTTCACCAGAGCCAAGGCTACATCCGATCGTTCAAGGAGTAAGGCAGAGCTGCCATCGCTTTCTCGAGCCTCTACCGTCACCCCCCCAGAAAAAACTAAACAATTGTACTTTGATTGCTGTACCTAGGTTTTCGTCCCTAGGCTTTCTTTGTACAAGAGAGTTTGTATTGTGAGTCTAAGTTCAGTCCTCCGATATAATTGTTCTGTACTTTCACAATCAATGGCAAACACGATGGCGACTCTGCTGGGGACAAACTTCTCCACGACTGAGAAGTTGGTGACGCAATCGGATGCAGCCAAACTTGGCTCCGCACAACAGAAGATGGTCGTCCGTTTCGACCAACAGGCGTTTGAAGAAATGCTCTCCGACGGGAGCGCTGGCCCGGTCCAGAAGCGAACCCGTACAAAGAAGGCTCGCAGGGAGTGGAGGCCAAAATCATTTACTCCTCCCCAAGCTCTGGACGGAGTACTCTCTGCTGCCCAAGACAGCGAAGGCAAGTCTTATGCAGCCCCACTACAAGCCATAGAGGACTCTGCTATCCCCAAGTCCGGCAGAGGAAAGCACTACGATGCTGGACTTGCAGGGGTAAAGAATGATTCTATGTGCTCCAGGAAGAAGCCGAACATTCATGCGGTCGAGATTGCCAGCCGCATGCACGATGATCATGCGGCCGAAACTGCCAGCCAGATGCAGAATATTCATGCGGCCAAGCTTCCAGGCCACATGAGGAATACTTATGCGGCCGAGACTTCCAGCCACATGAAGAAAGCCCATGCGGCTACGATTGCCAGCCGCATGAAGACTGTTGATTCCAGCCGCATGCTGTCTGCTCCACGCGACCCAAGCTCAGTCTTCGATCGTCTATCCTATGGTCCTGATCTCTCTGACTCTTTGTAACATCACTTAGACTCTTCCTACTATGTGCCCTCACGCACTAGAGTGAAGAAGTCTAAGGCAGCACGAGCTTGGCGACCTCAGTCCGCTGTCCCGACCTCTGACCATCCGAGCGCTCCACATACTGTTATACGGGCCTCCGACGAGAAGTTGTACAGAACCACTCGAGTCCAGCCCCCAACGGCAAACGGACAGAGTAGTTCCCAAAAGTCTCCCAAAATCAAGGGAGCAAACATGGTCGTTCCAGACCCATCTGACTTGCGTGAGGTTATCCTCCACAAACGCAAGGAAAGAGAAGAGGCCTTGGTGTGCAAAGAGTCCTCCCACGGACATCACTGCACCCAAATCATTGTCAACTGCTGTTGCAACAACGCAACGGTATGAGAAGACCGGCAGTCCGTCTTCCAAAGATTACAACAGCCGAGCTCAGGGGACGAGGCGCCTCCCGTGGTCTCTTGCAACTCTACTCAGAAAATCCCCGTCGACGGGAAAGGGAAGAAGACAAACGTTCCCAGCCCAATGATTTCGACTCCTGTGACTAAGAAACTGTCGTCTAAACGGTTGTCCACCACCGGAGTTTTCCAAGGTACCTGTTCAATGACGAAATCTGCTGCAGTGGGAGATTCATCATCCACATTACTGGGGGTCGCTGGAACTGGGGGTAGCACTCCTTCGAACATCCACGACAATCCGATGTTCCAAGAAGACAAGCCCGGGGAAACAACTCTTCCATCAGACACAGCAGGTGCCGACGTCCCCGAGGATGCCCACGACTCTCAAGATGAAGCAAGCTCTGAAGCTGGGGGTACTATTCCTTCTGAGTTCGAACCAGAGGAGAATATTCCCATATATCCCGATGACTTCTCGGTACAGGGGTATGATTCGGAGGGCACGTCATCCACCGTCCCTTCCACTTCTACTCATGTGAGGACGGCATTCATAACAAATGATGAACAAGATGGTCCCAGTGATCGCCAACGCATCGACACTTTGGAGGCCATACTACGCACTTTGGTCAAATCGGTGGATGAGATCAAAGCAGCTCTCCCTACTCTGCAAGGAGGGACGCTTGGCCAAATAAACTTGGGTCCCGCGGTCAATGCGGACTCGAACTCAGCGGCACCAAACCTGGGCAGTAATCCTCCTGAAATGACGGCTCCTACCGCTGCAGATGAGGCCAGGGAAGCAAGAAGAGAGGTCCAGGAGCTCCGGGCCATGTTCCATGCCCGAAAAAACTACCAAGACCTTAGGATACGACAACCGTATCCCGCTGCGTGGAGAGATGTTCCCTTCCCACCAAATTATAAACCATTCCACATCAATCTGTATGATGGAAAGACATCCGCAAGTCGGTACATCACTTACTTCGAGGTTACAACCGACCATCTGCCCCATGACGATGCTATCCTTACACGATTATTCATTGGGGCATTGGAAGGGGTCGCCTTCGACTGGTACCATAATCTACCAGACAACTGCATCCACTCCTTCACCAGCTTCAAGCGCATGTTCTTGGAGAGATTCTACGAAGTAGGATATTTTACTTAACAAAATTGCCAAACAAAAGGTTGGATTTTGAAAATAAAATGAGAAAAAGTACAAGAAGTACAAATTTGATTCTGGGAAGTATTGTTATGGAAGTCTGATCTGTAAATGATCATTTTGTTCCTTGGACCATACGATGATGATGAAGATCACTGCTTGAAGTAGAACAACTTGGAAGAACTAAGTCACCAGAAAGGTATCGACGCACTTGGGCACTGATGGCGAGGCCGAATGCTTTCCTACTTTGCTTCACTCTGTTCTGAAAGAAAAGTTGAAGAAGAATGCTCTGGAGAATCAAAATCTCGAAGTTCTGATCTCTGTATTCTCTCCTGTCTCTCTGTGTGCCCTGTGTTTGAGAAAAATGAGTCTATTTATAGACTGGGGCTTCTGTGCGTAAAAGAGCATCAAAATCTGTCTTTACGCTAACAACTGCCACACATGATCAGAGTCATCCTTTGCATACGTTGACACGCGTCCCATCATTTCAGTAAGAATAGGATACATGTACACACGTTCTTCGAAATATGTGGCATGAAGGCCATGTAGGAAAACCACGTTCCAAAACTGGCCAGAAAGAATAGGGCGTAAAAATAGCTCCAACATCCTCTGGGCATAAAACAGTAAGATGAGCGTAAAATAGCTCTGTCATAGGTTTCCAACGTAAAGTGGTTATTGAATAACCTTGAGCGTAAATGGCTCAAATAGACTTTACGCACACATTGTTTTATGGGCGTAAGAACTCATGTAAAACTCCGTGCGTAAAAGAAACCATACAATGAGCGTAAAGTAGCTCGATCCCCATAAACGACAACAATGGTCTTTGTATAAGACAAATTCCATTGAATTCTGTGGTAAATTCCATCATTAATATCTTCATGTCAGAGTTTGCATTAAATGCGAGATTTGACAGCTTTGTCCAGCGTAAAAGAGGCTGCTCTGTCCTTGGCGTAAAATCATAGGTGTAGACCCAAGCGTAAAATAATCAGCCTGCTTAGGCGTAAATTGATTAGCCTAGTCTTGGGCGTAAAAGAGATTACCCGCTCTGCTTGGCGTAAAACCAATCACTTATGAATGGGATGACTCTTTCTTTGAAGCACTTTTTACGCTCCTACAAGACCCCCTTCAAAGTTTTCAAATATCTCCAAAATTTGAAACACTTTGAACAGAAGCGTAAAAGTTGAGATTTGATCTGCCAGCGTAAAATTTGGGATACGCAACAGCCATCCGCGTAAAAGCGGGGATGTCCAACAGTCGGCGTAATTTCCAACAGTGTCGGTCAACACTTAATTGTCACAATGAATTTCTTTTTTCGAAACTCTCGAATGCCTTTTCGCTTCCCCGAGTTTGTATTTCCAATGAGGAATATGAAGAGTTGATTTAACCGTATAAATGAGAAGAAATTCTTCACTCTTGTCATTCATCTCCATAGTGACATGGCGCCCAAGAAGGAGATTAACAATGAAGAGGCTTCGGGCTCAAGGATTGACTTTGTAGCGTGCTTCGGATTAACTCCAGCAGTCTTCAGCCGCATCGATGGTGGTCCCCTGACTGCACATGAGGGCTCAGGAGATGCAAAAGCGTTTTTAAATGTGATGCGTCGCTCCGGGATTCACAACATGCTTGAGTTAGGTGCCTCCCTTCGTCAGTCCAACGAAGGAGAGGGAAAATAAAACTCCATGTATTGCGATTCTCTTATATGTAGGGGTCCACTTCCCCCTTTATAAATAAAATTTTACTGTTAACCTCATCTATTGACGCGTACTTGTTTATGCTCTTCTTTTGACTGCTTCTGTGGTTGTTAATTCCCAAGAAACAAACCAACACGTGGCATCTGTCTTGTGGTTACGAGAGCCTTTAAATAGGATCTTCCCCTGAAATAGACTCATCCCAACAGTTTCTTCAGCCTTTATAAATAGCCGAGAATGTTTCATATATTCACGTACTCATTCTTCTAAAGATAACTTTATGTGATGTTGTTCTCCAACAAATGAGGATGGCAAAGCTTTCCCATGGTGTTCTTTTGTATGCCCAGTCATTAGACGCAGATTCAACCACCATCAGAGCCAAACCATTCAACTCAAATGGTAAATCCGATCGTAAGCAAATATCTGTCTTTCAAATTTTTTGTTGAAAACATCTATTTCATGAACGTAAATTCTTGACGAGCGTAAAATCCTTGCCGAAATATTGGCGTAAAAGCCTAGCTGAATCACCGGCGTAAAAGCCTTGCTGAAGCACTGGCGTAAAAGCCTTGCTGAAGTATTGGCGTAAAAGCCTTGCTGATGCACTGGCGTAAAAGCCTTTGTGAAGCACCGGCGTAAAAGCCTTGCTGAAGCACTGGCGTAAAAGTCTTTGTGAAGCACTGGCGTAAAAGCCTTTGTGAAGCACCGACGTAAAAGCCTTGCTGAAGCACTGGCGTAAAAGCCTTTGTGAAGCACCGGCATAAAAGCCTTGTCATCTGTTTTTAGTTAGCGTTCAATACGTATCTGATGATACTTCTGTTTAAAACACTTCTTCTTTGTTGTTTTTTCTGCAGAAGTTCGGCTGAGCAGCTTTTCCAGAACCGGTATTGGTGACTTTGACGTTGTGAAGCATGTTCTTCTGACATCAACATCATGGAGCTCATGCGCTTTTGACGCGCAAATCAGACAACTCAGAACTCTTCGTGAGATAGAAGGGTCTTCCTCTGTTGGTAGGAAGAGCCTTTATACACGGAGAGTTGGATGGTGGAGTCAACTCTACCCCGAAAAATCGGGTAGTAGAGTTCCTTTCACGACAGAACTAGGAATCGTATCCCAATGCTGGATACATTCCTATCTCCTTTGAGGTGCCGCCACTAATCCACCAATTGTATTGGCAGTGACACGCCTTCGGGCTGCCATACTCTGGGGTTCTCCTCTCGTCTGAGAGAGAAGACCAGAGTTTTATTCCTGCTGTTCTGGTCGCCACTGAAGCTCAGACAGTCAGGAACTGCCACCAACAACGAACCCGTCAAAGAGGATCAAAGAAGAAATAGATCTCTATTAGGTTATCGTTGGTGTATAAAATGAAAATCCAAGAATGTAAACGATTTCCATTATAACTTGTAAGAAAGTCTAAAAAATGTAATAGACTTTTTGATGATATGGGAATGAAAATGATGGTTCTTCTATGATCAATGATTTGTATCTATCTGGATGTAATATAGACATGATAGATAAATGAAATCTTATTTTCTGTTTTAGAGTATATGATACTATCAGAGGTAATATGGACATAATAGCATATATGAACTCAAAAGAAGATTAGATTAATATCTATGCAGAGGTCAAATAGAAGTGATAGATAGGAAAAGAAAGCAGATTTAATATTTATTCAGAGGTCATGGAAACATGATAAATAGCGAATCCCACTTTCTAATCAATTGATAAAATAGAAGATATAAAATTCCTTTCCCAGGAAACAAGAAGTCAGCTTAACCAAACCTTGGTAGCTGGGGAATAAGAAGACAGATATTGTGAGTATATACGTCAAAACGGTGGACGAATCAACGGATTTCTTGGGAACAGAAAGGATGATTCAATTCCATAATTAAATGGATGAACCTGGTAACATGAATGAACGAGTCTTTTCGGAAATGGAAAGTCGTTTTCAATTTCAGAGACCAGTTCATTAGTAATCCTCCTCTATAAATAAGTGAGAATTCTCTATAATCATTTCATTCTTATTTCTACTCCTCTATTGGAAATGTCTTCCGAAGATGTACAGCAAAAGAATGAAGTCCCCCAGAAAATCGAGGGCATCATTGATACGTTCCCCGTTGAGTCCCCTGTATCAGTCTCATCAGGCTCAACCGAAATAGGTGGAAGCTCTTCTGCGCCCAAGCCACCCGAAGACATTCTTGCTTTTTTAGTAGAGCCAGGGAAAACTCTTGAAGAAGAAGCGTCGAGGATGGCTGCCTACAAATTTTTCATGTGTTCAGGAAACGACGCCTTCTATGCATTGGCCAACTATGTATTCAATAACGAAGGGAGTGGCCCTCGTCCTTAATTTTCTGTTTTGAACAAAAATAGTAATAAAAGAAACTTTATTTCCATTCTGTCCTCTTTTTTTTTTATACATAGTATTTCTTAAGAAACTTGCCATTGATTGGCATCATGAGCAGATCTCCATTGGGCTTTGATAATCGATAGGCGCCATTGGAAAATACAGACTCAATTACATAAGGGCCTTCCCATTTTGCTTGGAATTTCCCTTTACTTTTATGAGTCATTACCATCGGTCTCCGAACAGCTAATACAAGCTCACCAACTTTGAATACCCTCTCCTTAACTTTTCGATTAAAAGTTTGAGAAATGCGGGCTTAATACAGTTCAATGAGTTGTTGTGCTTGAAGACGCTTCTCATCCAATCCCTCAAGTTCTTGGAGTCGTAAGCGATCATTATTCTCCGTAGTTAGCTCATTAGCAATGGCTATTCGTAGAGAAGGGATCTGGATTTCCAATGGGAGAACAGCTTCGCATCTGTAAACCAATAAAAATGGTGTAAAACCAGTAGGAGTCCGGACTGTTGTTCGATAAGCCCATAAACATTCTCCAAGTTTCTCATTCCAATCATGTTTATTGGAAGAGACAAACTTTTTGAGAAGTTTAATGATCGTCTTATTGAAAGCTTCAGCTAAACCATTAGCAGTTGGATTATAAGCCGTAGAAGCCAAATTCTGAATTCGATTCTTGTCACAGAATCGATAAAAATGCTTGACTGGCAAATTGTGGACCATTGTCATGAATTATCCGTCGAGGAATCCCAAAACGATAAATGACATGGTGCTTGATGAAACTGATCACGTTAGATGTTTTCACTTCCGCAAGGGGGACTGCTTCTGCCCACTTCGAAAAGTAATCGGTTATAGCTAGTATAAACTGATGTCCTTTGATAGAAGGAGGGTTAATAGGACCAATGACATCCATACCCCAAGCTTCGAAGGGCCAAGAGGCTACTGCAGGATGTAGAAATTCAGATGGTTGATGAATAAAATCAGCATGAATCTGACATGCTTTACATCTTCTGGCATAGTCTACAGCATCTGCTATCATAGAAGGCCAATAATACCCCATTCTCCGAATGCGGTCTTGTAACTTTGGACCCGGTTGATGAGCACCACAGACACCATCATGAGCCACACACAGTGTTTGTTTGGCTTCACTTTCTGAGAGACAGCGCAGCAAGAGTCCGTCATATGAACGACGATATAGCATATTTAAAGACGAATCATAATAGAATCAAAATGATCGTCTCTTAATTGATGCAGCTTCTTTAGGATCTTCAGGCAAAATTCCATGAACTGCATAATCAATGAATGGAGTTCTCCAATCTTTCTGCTGGGAACTTGACTCTGTAGTATAACTTTGTTCAATATGCAGATTACTCTTCACACAGAACAAGTCTCGGTCTAACAAAGTAATTGTATTTTGCCTTCGGATTGGGACAGCCAAGTCTGTAGCTAAGCTGGCAAGAGCATCAGCCTCCACATTCTGAGAACGTGGTACAAATTCGATGAAGAATCCTTTGAATGATAGGACCAACTCGACTACCACCTGATGATAGGGGATGAGATCAGGATTTCTAACTTCATAAATCCCTCTAACTTGATTAACGATCAATTGAGAATCTCCATAAGCCTCTAAGAATTCAATATCCAATTGTTTTGCTACTTGGAGACCAATCAATAGAGCATTATATTCTGCTACATTGTTAGAGCATGGCTCATTAAGAGAATAGGCACGGTAGATGACCAATTTATCAGGAGAAACCAAGACAATTCCTACCCCAGAGACAATATTGCCTTTAGGTCCCACTCGTGATGCTCCATCAAAATATAGTTGCCATATATCATTCTTCAATGTCATGTTACAATCCACTACTTCGTCTGGAATGTCTTCATATAACTTCGAAGTTTCAGGTATAGGATGAGCAGCTAAAAAATCAGCTAACGCTTGGCCCTTCACTGATATTTGAGGCACATAAATCATATCATAAGGAGTGAGCAACATCACCCAGGTAGCTAACCTGGAATTAAGAATGCTCGATTTCCTCATCAATACCCGAATGGGATTTATTCTGGAGATGACATGAATAGTCTGTCCAGTGACATAATGCCTTGTCTTTTGGACGGCAAAAACCAAAGCTAGACATTCCTTTTCTACAGGAGTATATCTGTGTTCAGCTCCGACCATCATTCTGCTCAGATAATATATAGCTTGTTCATGACCCATATCACTTTTCTGTGCCAGAAGAGCGCCAAGGGAATGATTTAAGGCTCGAACATATAGCAAAAATGGTCTTCCTACCACCGGAGGTACCAGAACAGGTGGGTTTGTAAGATATTGCTTAATATCATTGAAGGCTTTTTGACATGCTTCATCCCAGACGAAAGATACCCCTTTCTTTAATAGACGAGAGAAAGGTTGACATCTCCTAGAAAGATTAGATATAAATCTTCTGATATAAGCAATACGGCCCTAAAAGCCACGGAGTTCTTTCAGATTATGAGGAGGACGCATTTCAAGAATTGCTTTAACCTTATCAGGATCAACATGGATACCTTGAGAGGTAATGACAAATCCTAGAAACTTGCCACTGGAAACCCCTAAGAAAGACTTAGTAGGGTTCATTTTCAATTGATGCTGACGCATCAATTTAAATACTGTTCTCAAGTCCTGAATGTGATCATCCTTTGATCGACTTTTAACAGCGATGTCATCTACATAGCATTCAACTATCTTCCGTAGATGTTCTTAAAAGATATTGCTCATAGCCCGTTGATACGTGGCACCGACGTTTTTAAGACCAAACGGCATAACTGTATAGCAGTAGACCCCAAGAGGTATACGAAAAGCGGTGTGCTTCTCATCTTCTGGATGCATCTTGATCTGATTGTATCCTGAGAATCCGTCCATGAAAGACATGCGTTCAAAACCACATGTATTGTCTATCATGACATCAGTAATTGGAAGTGGAAATTCGTCCTTTGGACAAGCCGTATTAAGATCTCGGTAATCTATACAAACTCGGATTTTTTCGTTCTTCTTTATAACAGGAACAATATTGGCCACCCAATCTGGGTGTTGTTCTTCACGAACAAAGCCACATGTAATCAGCTTTTTTACTTCTGCTTTAATTGCATCCATCATATCTGGTCTAAAGCGTCATTGCTGTTGTTTTACAGGCTTGACATTAGGCAAAATATTGAGTTTATGGGTAGCAACTGTAGGATCTAGCCCTGGCATATCCTCATAACTCCATGCAAAGATATCAATGTAATCTTTTATAAGTTTTATCAGCTCTTCCTTTTCATCTTCAAAAAGATTCTTACTGATGAATATTGGTTTGGATGTAATTCCATCTCCAACATCAATCTGGATAACCTCATCTTCTGTAGGTGGCTGTCGTTGTTCAAAACGAAGTTCCTATTGAGTATCCATCTGTTGAGCCCAAGGATCATTCTCAAATGGCTCTGATTTATCATCGGATTGAACCATATTGACTGAGAGTACTTGTCCAGATTCATCTTTAGATTGAAGTTCCTCTGAATCTGATGATTGTGAAGAGCTGGAAGAGAATTCTTCTTGTATATCATCATAAAACATGTGGGACGGGTCATATCCCAACCCATGACGAGTCTTTTGGTAAAACAGATCACCACCTAATGGTAATCGTCTGCCCTTGCCCTGATTGAGACCTTGCATAGTCTTCAAATCATACCCCATGTTCTGAATGATCTTGATAGATTGCTGACTGTATTTATCAATTCAGATTCTTTCTTTGTCTTTATCCTTCAGCTCATCTGTCTGAGCAACAGGGATATTTCTAGCCAGGCCAAACACAATTTGGCGCTTGTTTTTCTTATCAGACGGAACCACGAAATAGGATTCTTTGTGACGTCTGAAGTTTACGCAAGCTTGTGATGAAGCGGCTACAGGAAGGAGATAGGGAGAAGATGTCAAGAACTTTTGAGCATAAGGTCCGACATCGACATGAGAAGGAAAAGAATTCTCCTTATGATCAATGTATAAAGTTTCTTCCGGTTCTATGTTGTCTTTATACTGATGACTTTGATTATCAGAAGATAAAGTCATTCTCTTAATAAACTTGACAGCCATATACTCGAACAGGAAATCTTCATTGATATCAAAAAGTACAGAATGATCAATATTTACATTATTTACAGTCTGATTGCTACGCTTCGGATTAATCAACAGTGGACCATCATCCGTCTTCTGCGTAGATTTACCAAGAGTAACAATCAATGGTAGTTCTGGATCATTCGTACAGGAAGTACGCCATTTGACCTTGATCATAAAAGGTTGAACTTGGCTCTTAGCAGGAATATTTATTGATTCCTCAAATGAAGTTTGAGTTCTTCATTTAACCATGATTATCAAAGGTTGATCATTGACAGGTTGGGATTGGATTCGTCCCTTAACTATGGTCTTCAAAGGTCGCTCCTCTGGCGGATCTTCATTAATAGAGTGATCCTCAGAGGATGATTGATCTTCAGCCATGTCTGATATATCTTTCACATGCTCTTGTTTATAAAGCCTTGAATCAGAGAAGTAGGCTTCGACACCCTTGAATGGATTTATATCAGCGAACTCAGTTTTCACAACTACTTGGGAGTCCACATATTTGAAACATTGGTGAACAGTTGAAGGCACAATATTGTGCTCATGAATCCACGGTCTTCCAAGAAGAATATTGTAGGATACGTCCGAGTTGGTAACATAGAAAGTTACCATAGTTCGAAGATCACCAATCTGAATCTGCAGACGAATCTTCCCCAGTGGTTTGCTCTTGTCAGAGTTAAAACCAACTATCGTAGTACTAGTGTAAGTCAGCTCACTAGTAGGAATCCTCAGGGGTCTTAGCATACTCTGAAGAATTATACTAATTGAAGACCCAGGATCAATGTAATTCCTGTCAATTTCAGTGGATCCGATATATCCAGTGTAACACAGAGGCCTATCATGCTTGTTGTGTTTCAATAGCATATCCTCTTGTGTAAAGGTGATGTTGGGAATTGCTTCCATCACACTATGGCATTGCGGACATGACACTGGTATATTATCAGGAGTCTTGAGTTGTGCCAAACATGAATCTGCTTGAAGTAAAGCTTTGCTCAAAGTCTCTCTGCTTTCTCTGGAGAGGCGAAGCAATTCAAATATAGAGAGTCTAGCCGGAGTATTGGCTAACTGAGCTAGGATGTCAAACTTGTAAGGCTTTATCACCACCCCCTGATCGGAAGCAGACTTCAATAGGGTATCAAAACGTACTGCCTTCTGTTTCCCCTTTTCAACCACAGACGGTTTAACAGGAATATGAGAAGGTTGAACTGGTAGAGTTTCCACTACATCTTCTGCTTCTTTGGAGGATCCCTCATAGTCTTTGTGGTACTCTTTCCCAGATCTTGTACCAGCAAAAGTTTCTTCTTCAGACTCGGGAGAAGGAAGTACCATATTACAGGACTTAGTCTTTCTTCCCTTAGTCTTCTTCTTGTGAGGGTCGTTATGAGGCATTTCAGAACCTAATCCAGCAGTGGAATTCTGATTTTGAATTTGTAAAGGAAGACGTATTCCTTTATCATAATTCAAACCTTCTGCCTTTTGAAAGTCGTAACCCATCTTCCTCATGAGAATGACAGATTGCTGACTGTACAAGTAGATAGGCAGTGAACTTTGGACAGGTGTTTCAGCACAGAAAGAGGAAGAAACCTCTACAACTACAGGAGAATGAAGCATAGATGTCTCTGTAGTTAAGGGAGGAGAATGATTCGGGATACGAAGAGAAATCCCTGTTGGAGCTTTTTCCTAAGCAGCAAAGACTTACTGTGCCCGGTATAAAGGAACACTATTTATGGCTAACCACTGCTGATGAGTAAGCTTGAGTTTGGTAGGAGGAGCTAGACTTGGAGGACAGAGTTTTAATCCTTTCAGTCTATCTTCTAGAGGAAGGCCATCCCATAGATGATCCAAGTCATCAGGATTTAGGATAACATGAGAAATCATGTTGCAGGTTTTGACTTTTTTACCTTTCTTGGATTTTAAAGTTTTACTTTCATTTTCCAATTCAGGTATTAAGTCAGGATGTACCCACATGATTTCACCATTCTTTAATGTGAGCGGCAACAATCCTGTATTTTCTTCCCTGGCAGGTAGGATATTCACGATCTTCATCGTCGCCTTCGAAATTGGGATAATTCCATCTGGGACTTGCTGTGGAGGAAAATCCCCGAACTGAAGAGAGACCATGTTGGTTGTAACCGTATGGTCATCATTGGTTAAAGCGATAGCGCCACCATTTATCAGGTCTTGGATCTTCTTTTTCAAGACATAGCAAGCACTGGTAGGATGATTAATGTATCTATGATAGATATAATATTTGGGATTGTCAGTCAGATTCACCTTATTAGGCCTTTTTGGCTCTGGAATCTGAAGTTTGCCGCTCTTCACCAGACACTGAAATATCCCTGGGATATCGCTTTCGTCAAAAGAGTATTCTTCCTTTGGCCTGGAAGATTCCTGATTATTTGGCGTCGTTTTGTTCTTGGAGAGATTGACCATAAGAGTATCTTTTCCTTTCACATTACGATTGCCAGGATTAATACCAGGATTACTTTTCTTCCCTTTATCTTCTGAGGCAAAAATCATCCCATGATCACGAGCCAACCTACCATTGGTCTCAGCAGAAACTGCTGCTATGATAAACGAAGCCCAATCTGTGAATTGGGAACCCGTGAAGACAGCAATGGATGGTCGCAGATTCATCTTGCATGTATCAATCAACGCTGAATCTGGTATACCAGGAGGCATCTTTAGAGTAGCCTGTCGGAAACGTTCAATGAACGTCCGAGTATCTTCTTTCTCCTTTTGTTTGATTTCTATCAAGGAGGACATGTTCATGTCCATACCTCCTTCATAGAAGCGGGAGAGAAACATTGCCTTGAATTCGTCAAAAGACGAAATAGAGTTATCAGGTAAGCTGCGATACCAGTCGTAAGCTGAACCCGTCAGACATCCGATGAACACTCGAGTGAGAAGAGCATCATTTTTCTGCAAGTGTACAGTCATAATATCAAAGTAATTGATATATTGACTAGGAGATGCTTTTCCATCGAATAAAACCATAGATTGTGGCTTGAACTTCGGTAGGAAGGGTACATCATTCCAATGAGGAGGAAAAGGTTGCTTAATCCCTAACCTCTGGAGCTGATCTTTGTGCCTCAAAACTTCAAACTGTGCTTTGAGTTCACGCACTGCTTGAATGGCTTCACTGGTTTGAGGAAGCACATTTGATTGAATAGTCGTTGGATGTACCATAACCCCCACTGGAGGTGGTACATCTTCTGGAATGATAGGATCTGGAAATGTAGAATTTTGATTAGCAACAGGCTCTTGAATATTCGAAGGTATATCAGCCCCCAGACTACCTTGAGTTTGTGCTGCTACTGGTACCGGAGTTATTACTGTGGGTTGAGCAGTTTGCTGATTCAAAATTATCTGATGCATGCTTTGCACCATGTTGAGCATGTCTTTCAATGATTGCTCCACGGTAGTGAGACGTTGTTCCGTATTAGCAGATGACGTCTCTGGTTCATCTCCAACAGCGTAGGATTCAACCTCTCTTGAAGATATAGAGGGATTAGTATAGAAGTATGAATCCACACTATCGGTATCAGACTTAAAAGATTGAGTACCCCCAGCTTCTGAATCAGAAATCTGTAATTGTCTTTGTCTTCTTGATCGAGTATTCTGATATACTCCTTCAAAGAAATCAAGAAGTCTGTTGAACTGTTGTTGACCTGGAGTTTGGGACATGTTCCGTCTCGGTCGTCGTCCTCTGTTAGTATGAGATGCCATGTTGACTGATGCATATGACAACTCATCTTCTTGGTCTTCAGCTTGATGTTGAGGCGAGTTAAAACTTAAACGATCAAAAACTGACCGTCTTGAAGCTGAACAACAACAATTGATCACAACCTGATGATATTCAAAATGATGTTTTTCTTGGGGGAGCGTCACCGGAGATTGTGAATTCTTACGCTTTTGCATTAGCAATTCACGTAAGTCAGAAGGAGTGGAGGAAATATTCTTTTTTATTACATTTGGGGTAGAAAAACATTTAGTCCCTTGTGTATAAAGAAGATTACTGGCTTCATTCGCAGAACCAAACTGTACATTTTTATGCGTTTGAAGTTGTGTGCGTAAATCTTGAGATTTAGCACGAAGGACTCCATTTTCATGGCGAGTAATTTGTATGTTTGGTACTTTGCGTAAAGCAGTATAAGAAGGTTGTTGGTGTAGGACAGAAGCTTTACCAACGACATTTTTACGCTGCACACGTTTAGGTACATTCACATTAGATGTGCAAACATCGTTATGAATTTTATCTACACTGTCAAAGACAGGAGATTTACCTTTACGCGTGGAGCGAAAAAATTGATTACCTACCACGTCACAGACGGGAGATTTTGTTTTACGCGAGGAGCGTAATTTATTTGGGCCTACCACGTCACCGACGGGAGACTGATTCTTACACTCAGAAGCATAAAGTTTAGAGTCTGTCCCATTACGAATGGGAGATTCATTCTTATGTCCTGAGCGTAAAATTTGGTTCTTACCTACTGAGCGTAAAACTTGATTCTTACACAGTGGGCGTGAAACCTGATTATCTTCACCGTTACAAACGGGAGATAAATCGTCACACTTTGAGTGCAACTCTGAAGAAAGGACTGCCTCGTTACGAACGGGAGCCCCTACGACAGGAGTGGGAAGAATTTCCTTGTCATCAGAAGCAACACAGAGATCAGAAACCACTTTAGATTTGGAAATCCAAACTTTTCGTGCTTTGCGAGACTTTTGAACATTGGAGTGGCGAGAACCACCCCCAGTTCGGAGCATTTCTTCATAGGCAGTCTGGTCGAAGTGTACAACCAGAGTCTTCTTGGTCGAACCGACCGAAACATCATCATATTGAGCAATTGCCTCCTCGTCAGAGGAGAAGGTCATCCCCAGCAGAGTCGCCATTTTATTTTACTTAACAAAATTTCCAAACAAAAGGTTGGATTTTGAAAATAAAACGAGAAAAAGTACAAGAAGTACAAATTTGATTCTGGAAAGTATTGCTATGGAAGTCTGATCTGTAAATGATCACTTTGTTCCTTGGACCAAACGATGATGATGAAGATCACTGCTTGAAGTAGAACAACTTGGTAGAACTAAGTCACCAGAAAGGTATCGACGCACTTGGGCACTGATGGCGAGGCCGAATGCTTTCCTGCTTTGCTTCACTCTGTTCTGAAAGAAAAGTTGAAGAAGAATGCTCTGGAGAATCAAAATCTCGAAGTTCTGATCTCTGTATTCTCTCATGTCTCTCTGTGTGCCCTGTGTTTGAGAAAAATGAGTCTATTTATAGACTGGGGCTTCTGTGCGTAAAAGAGCATCAAAATCTGTCTTTACGCTAACAACTGCCACCCATGATCAGAGTCATCCTTTGCATACGTTGACACGCGTCCCATCATTTCAGTAAGAATAGGATACATGTACACACGTTCTTCGAAATATGTGGCATGAAGGCTATGTAGGCAAACCACGTTCCAAAACTGGCCAGAAAGAATAGGGCGTAAAAATAGCTCCAACATCCTCTGGGCGTAAAACAGTAAGATGAGCGTAAAATAGCTCTGTCATAGGTTTCCCGCATAAAGTGGTTATTGAATAACCTTGAGCGTAAAATGGCTCAAATAGACTTTACGCACACATTGTTTTATGGGCGTAAGAACTCATGTAAAACTTCGTACGTAAAAGAAACCATACAATGAGCGTAAAGTAGCTCGATCACCATAAACGACAACAATGGTCTTTGTATAAGACAAATTCCATTGAATTCTGTGGTAAATGCCGTCATTAATATCTTCATGTCAGAGTTTGCATTAAATGCGAGATTTGACAGCATTGTCCAGCGTAAAAGAGGCTGCTCTGTCCTTGGCGTAAAATCATAGGTGTAGACCCAAGCGTAAAATGATCAGCCTGCTTAGGCGTAAATTGATTAGCCTAGTCTTGGGCGTAAAAGAGATTACCCGCTCTGCTTGGCGTAAAACCGATCTCTTATGAATGGGATGACTCTTTCTTTGAATGACTTTTTACGCTCCTACATAGGACAGGACGTCACAATGTCCATCCTCATGGACGTCGTTCAAGGGGAAAAGGAGCTGACAAGGAACTATATTGAGCGGTTTCGCCAAACCGCAATGAAGTTGTCGTCTGGTAATCCGGATTCCTCCTTAATTGAAATTTGCCAAAAGAGACTGCTCCCAACAAGCAGCCTCTGGATGGGTGAAAGTCAATTTAAGAACTGGAAGACGTTTATCATCAGTGCCACTAGCACCGAAGACAGGTTAAAGAAGGCTCGCCAACTGGGATTGCACATCTCGGAGGGAGAGGACAAGGGCAAACGCCCTAATACCAACAACAACAATGGTGGTAACGCCTCCCACAATCGGGACAACAAGGGAAAGCAGGCTATGGTGGCCGATACAGCCCAGAAACTTGAATCAAAACCGGCAGACAAGCAATGGCCGCAAATGACCTACTCCTTCGAAGACGGCCATGTCAAGCCCATCTTGGACATGCTCATACAAGGAGATAAAATTCATCTCCCTCCACCAAGACGGGAACCTCGACCGGCAGAAATGGAGAGTCCGAAGTACTGTTATTACCATCGTTACGTCCACCATGCTACACACAACTGCTACCAACTAAAGCGATACATCCAACAGCTCATCGATTCGAACGCTCTGGCCATTGATTTCGAAGAGGTGACCGTGGCAGCCAATATGGTGTCAGTACAATTCGGCAGCTTTCCTCCAACAGAGGCTCAAGACGGCGTGATACCCATCCCTCGGGCGACGATGGAGATTGCTAATCTTCTACCTCCTCGAGTTCAGACAGCTGGTCTAGTGCCCCTCACCACATCACGTGGGGAGGTCATATGGGTCCATCCAGACTTGGTATCTGAAGTGACTCAGCCCACACCACCCTCCATTGGCAAAAAAAAGAATGGAAAAGTCAGATCCTATCACATAATCTCGATGGATGTCGAGGAAGCTGCAGCTGTCGTCACTCGGTCTGGTGCTCAATCCTAGCCTACACCAGATAACTCGGCTGAAGAACATCAGCCGGCTACTGCTGACGCTCTGGGACCTTCTCAACCTCTGACGACCGACAAGCCTAGGTCGAAGGAGACCCGCTTTGACAAATCCCTCCGAAAAGAGGCATCTCATGGGCTGGAAAGGCCCTACAACTTTGACATCTTGGCACAATTGGCCAACACACTGGCCAAGTTGTCATTATATGAGCTCCTGAGACTCTCCAAGGATGTTCGCGTGGCTTTGAGTGAGGCACTCCAGAATACCGACGCATATCTAGCTCAGGTCACCCTCACGGGAGAGAGCCCGCCTGCAAATCTCCAAGACAGCGCTTGCACAGGAGCGATGCCCAACATTGTCTTCACTCCACAGGATATGCTCATCAAACCAATCTGCATGATTGTCCATTATACTACACTGGATACATCGGTGACGTGAAGGTGGATCGGATGCACATTGATCATGGTTCTTCTATAAGCATCATCCCAAAGGGTCTGTTACATCATCTCCGCATCCCTATGCATCGCCTGACGCTGACAAGCACCGCCATCAGCGGTTTCAATTTGGGCAGGAGCTACCCGATTGGGAAAATCTGCTTGAAGTGCCAAATTGGCGATCTTCAGTCAGAAGTGACCGGTTACGTCATAGATGCGGACACTTCCTACAATATCCTCCTGGGGTGCCCTTGGATAAACGATTACATGATCGTGCCTTCCACGCTGCACCAGTACTTTAAGTATGTCGACAAACACGGCTTCGTGAGGACATAATTTGCCGACATCGATCCCTTCAAAGGGGTCGAATCCTACTACTCAGACTCCTGCTTATACGAAAAATTGAAAAAGTACATTGGCAAAGGAGATGTGCAAGCTCGAACTGAGACAGCCACAGGATCAGAAGAACCTCTGATGATCCACCTCCAAGCTCGCAAACCTGGCAAGACCGCACCCCTTATGGCCGTTCTGCGTAACGATGCAATCAACCTCTCGACACAAGAGGGGCAAATGATAATCCGGCTGCCAAGGTCCGGCCAAGCACCAAGACCCGCAACGGAGCCACTAACAATCAGACTGCCTAGAGTCAGCCAGCCACAAATGGAGAAGCTCAATCCCTCCGACAAGCCAATGACGATACGTCTTCCCAAGAAGAATCGTCACCCCGATGCAAAGTCGGGGGCTTCTAGCGAGCCAACAACTCCCCGCCCAGCATCGAGTACTAAACTGGGGTCGCTAGTTTGCCAACGACTCCACGTTCTGCTCCACCAGCAGAACCCCTGATGATCAAGTTGCCCAAGTCATCCTCTCAGTCTTCATTTATACAGGGGGTGGCCGAAGAAGAACCAGAACTGGCCAAATACGTGGCTGCCCACATTGATGTTCTATCCGCAGATGATGTAATCCCGTTAGAAAAGATACTTTACTTCATCAATAAAGGGCTATCTTTGAACTACATCGAGCTTAATAAGCTTTGTACAATGTTTGCTATGGAGCATGGTATAGGCACTCACCTACACACACATGTGACAAATATTTACACCGCAAATCAACTTACTCATGTGGAAGACGCTTACCGTATGATCGAAGGGGGGGCCATCCAATCATCTTCGGTCGGAAGAATAATCCACAGCCCTTCAAGATGGAAGAAGTTGAGCTCGAACCCGATACCGAAAGATTGCCCCTTTATCTGTATAGTTCCCAATCCAAATATCTTATGCAAAAACACGGATATGATCTGGGAACTACACCAGGCTTGAACTACATAACTGGACGACGGTTACCCTTACAATCGCCGATCCCGGCTGGGAAGCTACGAGATTACTATAACAAGACCAGACGTGGGCTAGGTTATATCACACCTGCGACGACACCCGAAGGCTCAGACGAAGAATGCGACTGGCACTCCCACTCAACCGGATCACCCACTTCTGATTTGGATATCAGCATCGGGGACATGCTCAGGCAAGTCTTATCCGTCAATATGGCACTTGCCGATGCCTACGAAGAAGATGAAGACATTCCTGAACTTCTTGAGCTAGAGCCATGGGCCCAACAACTAGATGCACAGTGGAAGAAGCGGTTCGAACAAAGAGAACCTCCCACCGAGGATGAGGTTGTATAAGTTGAGCTCGGTGATGAATCTTCCCCAAAACCCATCTTCGTCAGTAAAAATCTGACTGATGAAGAGCGAGAATCACTTCTGGAACTTGTCAAGGAATATAATGATGTGTTCGCCTGGAGCTATGAAGACATGCCAGGACTAAACCCCGATGTTGCTCTTCATAAGCTCAACATTCGGCCAGATGCAAAGCCAGTCAAACAACAGCAACGACGCTTTCGACCAGGCATTATAGATGCGATCGAAGCTGAAGTCAACAAACTAATAGCCAGTGGCTTCATTCGTGAGGAACAACATCCAGACTGGGTCGCCAACATAGTACCGATCCTCAAGAAGAATAGAAAGATTCGAATCTGCATCGACTTTCGCAATCTGAACGAGGCGTGTCCCAAAGACGAGTTCCCCCTCCCTATCACAGACATCATGATTGACAACACCTGCGGCTTCGAACGTATGTCGTTCATGGATGGCTTCTCGGGGTATAACCAAATCAAGATGTCCCCCGACGGCGAAAAGCATACATCATTCCGAACACCAATCGGCACATACTGCTACACAGTCATGCCTTTCGGTTTAAAGAACGCTGGTGCCACCTATCAAAGAGCCATGAGTATCATCTTCAGGGACCACTTGCGCAAGATCGTAGAGTGCTATGTTGATGACATCGCCGTCAAAAGTCGCTATAAGGGAGACCATCTGCAGGATCTGAGGACGGTATTCGACCTCATACAAGCGCACAATCTGAAAATAAACCCCACGAAATCCTTCTTGGGCGTATCCAGCGGAAAGTTCTTGGGTTTCATCATCACCTCCCAGGGTATCCACGTAGACCCTGAGAAGATAAGGCGATCATGGAATGGGTCCTTCGAGAAATCTCCGTGAACTTCGAGGCCTTCAAGGGAGGTTAGCCTACATCAGGAGGTTTATCTCTAACCTCTCCGGGCGATGTCAGCCATTCACCTATCTCATGAAGAAGAGCGTCTCATTCGTATGGAATGAAGAATGCCAATGTACCTTCGACAGCATCAAAGAATATTTGTCGAACCCTCCAGTCCTGGTGGCCCCGGTGGCTGGAAAACCATTCCTGCTCTATGTACGAGCATTGGAGCATTCCCTCGGCCCTCTGCTAGCACAAAACAATGATGCAGGCCATGAGCAAGCTATATATTACCTCAGCCGAATGATGATCGGGCCAGAACATCGATACACCGTCGTGGAGAAGGAATGCCTCGCCCTGGTATTCGCCATTCAAAAGACGCGACACTATGTCACGGGACAAACCATACACGTGATATCACGAGTCAACCCCCTCAGGGTCCTCATGACGAAACCAGGGGCGCTCAGCTCTCGCCTCGCTACATGGGAAATATTACTGTCCCCCTACCATATGATCTTCGTCCTGCAAAAGGCTATTAAAGGTCAAGCTCTGGCAGACTTTTTAGCAGCCCACCCAGGTTCGAAGTCGGCCCGAATATATGAAGAAATCCCAGATGAGACCGCCGACTCGCATGCGGCCTCTCACGATGATATATGGCGAATGTTCTTCGACGGTGCTTCAAGGACCGGACCCAAGGGCAATATCGTTGTCGGAGTCGGGGTGGTGCTGGTTTCTCCTTCCGGACTGGTGATCAATCGCGCTTACTCCCTCACAGAACCCTGCTCTAACAATGTGGCCGAGTACAACGCTTTAGTCATTGGCCTCCAACTTGCGAGAGAGCTGGGGGTAGAATATCTTGAAGCGTACAGCGATTCACAGTTAATCGTCAATCAGATTCGGGGTTCGTATGAAGTCCGCCATAAAGACATGATCCCCTATCACCAAATAGCGATCGACATCATCTCGTCATTTGAAGGGTTCTTCATCGAACACGTTCCCAGACTCCAAAATATCGAAGTCGATGCCCTAGTAGGCCTTGCCGCATCCCTAGCAGTGCCAAACAATATTCATCATTTGGTGGACGTAATAGGCCATGAACTGGTCTGTCCCAAGAACAATGTTCAAATCGTGGCGAGTTATTCCGCTCAGACGGTCGACGAAGTACCAGACTGGAGACAACCATTCATTGACTTCGTAGTCTACGACATTCTGCCGGAGAATCCGAAGGAAGCCACCTCTATCAGAAGGCGTTCTCAGATTCTTCTACGATATAGAGACAAAAATGCTATATCGCCGATCCTACGATAGATTATTGCTTCGATGTCTATCAAACGTATAAGCCAAAGAAGCCGTACGCGAAGCTCACGACGGTGTCTGCGGGGCCCATCAGCCTGGCCCAAAATTGTAAGACCGTCTTTGCCAAATGGGCTACTACTGGCCCACGATGGTAGCAGACGCGATAGACTATGCAAGAAAGGGCAAAGCCTGCCAAGTCCACGCAGACTTCATCCACCAGCCATCCGAATTTCTACATCCGACAGTGGCGTCCTGGCCATTCGAAGCATGGGGAATGGATATCATCGGTCCGATCACTCCACCTTCTTCTCGAGGACATCATTTTATACTCGCAATCACAGATTACTTCTCCAAATGGGCGGAAGCTGTTCCGCTTGCAGAAGTGAAGACTTCAAACGTGATCAGCTTCCTCAAGCATCACGTCATCTATCGCTTTGGACTGTCCCGAAGGATCATCCACGATAATGGTCCGTAGTTCGCAAGCCACGCCTTCTATCGATTCTGCGACAAGCATCGAATTCAGAATATTGCTTCGATGCCATACAATCCGGCAGCAAATGGGTTGGCAGAAGCATTCAACAAAACTATCATCAAGTTACTCAATAAGTTTGTGTCGTCCAACAAACGCGACTGGAACGAGAAGCTTGGTGAATGCTTATGGGCGTACCGTACTACAGTACGGACGACCACTGGAAACACACCATTCTCCCTTGTGTACGGAAGTGAGGCAGTTCTCCTATTGGAGACTCAAATACCCTCGCTCCGCGTCGCTCTCACTTACCAATTGACGACGGACGATAACTACCGTCGCCGGTTACAAGAGTTGGAGGCCTTAGATGAAAAGTGCCTCTTGGCTCAGCAATGAATCAAGCTGTACCAAGCACGCATTTTCGGAGCCTTCAACAAAAAGGTTAAAATCAGAACATTCCAAGTGGGCGATCTCGTTCTGACTGTTCGGAGGCCGATGGTTATGACTCACAAAACCGCCGACGAATTCCAGCCAAAGTGTGAAGGGCCATTTATCATTGAGGCTGTATTCTCCAACGGTGCTTACCGCCTCGTAAAACAAAACGGAGACTTGCTCATGTTGTCCGTCAACGGCAAGTTCCTGAAGAAATATTATGTCTAAACGACATTCTCCAAAATGTTGAGTCATGTACCCGTCGGTACCGCTGAACTCAGATTATCGAGTTATGTACCCGCCGGTACCGCTGAACTCACATCCGTAAATTCTAGATTATCGAGTCATGTACCCGCCGGTACCGCTGAACTCACATCCACAAATTCCAGATTATCGAGTCATGTACCCGCCGGTACCGCTGAACCCACATTCTCCAAATCTCAGATTATTGAGTTATGTACCCTCCAGTACCGCTGAACTCACATTCTTCCTCCAAATATCCCAAATTATCGAGTCATGTACCCGTCGGTACCGCTGAACTCACATACACAAATTCCAGATTATCGAGTCACGTACCCTCCGGTACCGCTGAACTCACATCCACAAATATCCCAGATTGCTGAGTTATGTACCCGCAGGTACCTCTGAACTTACATTTCGGTCACTCTTTTAGGTAGTAAGTCATGTATAACCATACCTCTGAACTTATTCTTTTGAAAGAGATCCTCCCTCATGATCTACTACTCGCACTCTCAGTGCACAAAAAGGGTAACAGATCCACAAAATTTCCAAAACGATCACGTCGATGTTACCTCTGAGTCGTTTCACTTCCGCCAAAAACAAATCACCCCTCTATATAGAACTTCCATGTCCTCATTACCTCTGAGTCATTCTGTGTACCCCTTCATGGAGCCCACTCCTGCCATGTCCTCATTACCTCTGAGTGGGAAGGCTCCATCGAAGAAACCCTCATGCTTACCATGTCCTCATTACCTCTGAGTAAGTATGCTGGTTCCCTTTTGACTTATTATATGTACCAAAAAAAACCCCAGGGTACGCCAAGGATAATAGCTCCACAAATGTCCTTTGTTGACCACAAATATCCTCCGCTGAGTCCACTCCTGCCATGTCCTCATCACCTCTGAGTAGGAAGACTCCGTGGTAAAGCCCCCATACTTGCCATGTCCTCATTACCTCTGAGTAAGTATGGTGGTCTTCTCTCGTCTTATTATCCGTACCCTGAACCAGGCTACGCCAAGGATAATAGGCCCACAAATGTCCTCTGTTGACTAAAGTGATGTACTAAGTTCCCTAGTACATGCACATCATTTATCATCATGCCCCGGGAGCCCAGCTGCTCCATGGCATTCTTTCACCCGATACCCGGAACGTCCATGACCACCTTACTGTGGAATTGTTCTAGGTATCCCCATCAAACTTGTTATCCATACCTAAAACCAAGGTATGCCAAGGGTAACAGGTCCACAAACAAGTCCCCCAAGCGGGACAAACACCACCATAACACCACAGGCACAACAAGCAGTACAAATAAAGGAAAAAATAAAACATACTCTTTTATTTGGAAGACGAAAATACTACATGTTCTAGGGACAACGTTCCACTTAAAGAAAGGAAAAGAACGAAAATAAAAGAAGAAAAAAGCCGTCTATGGTTCGGTGGTACATAGTTCCAAGAGACGGTTCTTCACCAAGGCGGTCCCCCACTCAAGCCGCTGCCTAGCTCGACGCTCGGCCTCATGGGACAACCGCTCCGCACTATCCAAGTCCATGTGCGCCCGCCTGCCGTCCTCCAACTTCTTCAGGGCGAGCTCCAGGCCAGCAGAAGCTCGATTAACTCTGTCAGCCTCCTGGATAATTAGACCCCTTTCGGTACGGGCCGCCTCAAGCTCAGACTCCAGGAAAGCTAACTTCCTCTTAAGTTCAAGGATCTGCTTCCGCGTGTCAATGACCCCACGGGAGGCAGTCGCTTCCCGAGCCGTAACATCCTCACTCTCACGGCTCAACTGATCATATATCTCAGAGAGATCATGGAGGTCCTTCTGTATGACCGGCTTGGTCTTATCCCGAGCCGCCCTTATCTTCTCTACGGCAGTTATGAGAAAACTGTGCTCTTGATCAATAGCAGCAGGCAGATCAGCTTGCCGCAGCACCTGAAGCTGGGCCACCAGCTGATCAGCCTCCAACAGCTTGGGCTCCAGGAGCGCAACTATCGCTTCTCCGTCAGAAAGGGTTTTGAGAATGTTAACTTGGCCTTGGGCGCATTGCCGGGCCAAGACGAAAGGAGTTCCCCGTTCCACAATAGCTTCTACCCCCCTCTTTAAATGGCGATAGAAGCTATCAACCACATCATGTGACGCTTCGTCCAGAACTTCCGTAGAGGACGGCGTCAAAGGAAGCGTGGCCGACAATGTCGAAGAAGGCACGCTAGAACTTGCCACCAGAGAGACAAATTCCGAACGAAAAGATGCGCGGATAGCAGCTAATTCCTACTCCGCCACCCGAAGAGTTTGGACACTTGGCAAAGTAGAAAGGTCGATTCTCGGAGCCGCCTGAGCAGAAGAGGACGTAAGGACCATTGTCCCCTGCTCCAGCTGTGCCGTCACCTGACTCCCCAAACTCGAGCCAGCGGGAGGCTCCTCAAGACGAGCCGAAAGACGAGGGGGCACGCTCCCCTCCACCAAATCCCCACTGGCATAGTCTACCATAGCAATATCCGTCATCGGCACTGAAAGGGCAGGACCTGTATGCCCAGAGCGACTATCAATCAACGTAACACGAAGGATGTGATGATAGAGCAGATAGGCCTCCTCACAAGTTAAGATTTGGCTTATCTTACCAGGAAAGGAGCATGGAGGCTGCCGCTCGCTCGCAACTGCCGTGGTCTCCTCACCCGCGACCTCCAAGTTGAGTTCATCTGGTTGTTCTGCCCCAGCCACCCCGGAAAGGGATCCAGCCAGTTCAGCGCCACCCCGTTGAAATTCAACTGTCTCAGGGACAGGTACAGCAGAGCCCCCGCCACCATGGGTTGAGTCCTCAGCAAGGTGGGACTCCTCGACCGCCTCCGGAAGAGCCCCAGTAGAAATAATAGCGGTGCACATGTCATTAACCAAAGTGGTCAGGGCCGGATCGACCTCAGCGGCCGGTTCTCGAGAAACCGACTCCTCGGACGCCTACAAGAGTAAAAGAAAATGATTAGGCCATAGTACAAGAAAATAAAGAAGAAGACGACTACAATTCGAGTCACCTCAGAAACAGCGTCGACTTCCTCGATGAGTAGCCGACGGGATCCGACAATAGCTTATTTCGTGGAATAAGTCATGTCGATATCAGCAGACTCACTCCTTCTCCGCTTACACGAAAGGCTAGGCACATCAGGTGGCTGATCCGCCACCACTTCATCAAAAGCAATGGGCGGTTGTTCCGTCGCCACCTCGTCTAGAGGAGGGAGAGAATCATCGGCACCCTGCTCGCCATCTTCCTCATCCGCAGTGGTGGACTCCGAGTCTGGCACAGGAACTGTGTTCGCCCTCTGCTTCCTCGTTTTCGACCCCGGAGGCTTCTCTGCCAAGCCGATACCAACAATAAAATTGGTACGCGGGTCAAAGTTAACCGAAAACTGGCTCGCAATCACGTGGTATAGAGCCGCTAAATACAAAATCTTCCCTTGCGTCTCAGCATCAGGGACCGAGAAACTAGCGCGGGTATGAGAAATATTATAATAAAGCCAGGCTCTGATGCCATCCAGAACACTGCCTTCAAAGCCCAGGCAAGAGCTGGGACTCTCCAGGAACACCTGGCTGTACCCAAACTGGCAGAAGAACCGGCTGGGCAAGTAAGGTTCCAGGTAGACGGTATTACGGTTGCGATATACTAAGTACGAGGGACGGATGTTACCCAACCAAAGAAGCATCTTCCCAGGTAAGAGGAGAGGAGGCTCGGCACCATCAACATGTACACTCTCCACTTCCTCAGCAGAAAAATGGGGAACAGACACGAAGAAGCTCTATCCTTCCATCCTCGCCAGCACCCTCCGACAGGCGGGAATAGTGTTGTACTCCTAGGGCATCCGGCGGTACTGGAAGATTAAAACATTGTCGTCAGTTACACCATCTTCCGGGCCAGGTCTCATCAAAGACCGGCAGTGCATTAATAGCCACCCCATCAGATAGTGATAAGGCAACTCGATTCGTTCAAAGTTCATCGCTGTGTCGCGTGCAATAACCCTGGATAAAAAAGTACGGAGGCCATGGTGTATACTGCACACCATGGCCGGAAGAAGAGCCAGTCTGACCCCGAAGGCCAGCTTCGCGGCAGGAAGGATACAATTACGGCTGATTCTCTCAATAGAACCAGCTCCTCCTGAGACCACACAATTTTGTAGCCATACCATCAAGAATCCTGCCAGGATTGCCTTCTCCGACAGCGGCTTGGTATCCTGATAAAAATAATCAAAGGAATCAGTTTGACTTCCGAACGTGTCACTCAAGGCCTTCGATTTCTTGGCAGTTAACGCCAGATCCTGTACTTGCTCCCGGGTCAGAGGATTCCGGGGAGTAACCCGGCCTGAGGCACCTTGCTAAAAAAGGTGGGAGAGCTAAGACCTAGTATGCGTAAGGTTCCCTTCTGAATTACTATCCTTCTTGGTCGTCTGCTGACAGTAACTGTGATGATACAGTAACTCCTGATAGACAGCAACGAAACCCGGATGTCGTTGCTCCAAATCTTCGAACTCTTCGTTCGTCGGAGTATATACTTCAAACGCTTCATTGCCCCAAGGCAACCTAGAGACGGCGTGCATCTCATGAAGAGCGAGACCCATCTCCCCTCCTGGCGCGAAGAAGGTCCCCGTCCGCTGGTTGTACATCTCTAAGAGAGCCATGAACAACTCCTTATTGATGGGCAGTCCGTGACATGTACCCCGGATGGCGTGGTAGAGACCAACCTCACGCAGGAAAGTCCCATGTTCTCGTAAAATCCACCCGATCAAATTGGCCCACGAAGGGATAGGGCGTATCCAGTTCAGAAGCGAGAGCCGGCCAATAGGATAAGACCCTTTCCGAGCAAGTTAATTTAGGAAAGTGTCGGCTTAAGAGAATGAGAAATTGGGATCTTGCGCATTTAAGAAGGTACCCGGGTCTAGCCCCATCACGGAGCAGCTAACCGGTTCCCTGCCCGTGTACGCTGATCTAACATGCTTATTATAGTGGATGTTACCCACAATCATTCCCGACCGGCTCGGCATCAAGGATTCCTGCATTCTCCTGTCCACCGGCAACATATTGAACCACACCAATGGGAAATGACGCTCCATCTGGGGGATGTGGATCGCCCTCCCGGCAGAGATAAAATTCCAATTCTCGGATATATCCAATACCCGAGAGTTCTTCGCAGTCAGGGCGTCCCCGAAGAAGAACGTCGGCTTCAGGTGCTTTTCTGCTAATCGCCCTGAGTTTAACATGGCACAGAGAAAGCGAAAGGGCTGGTTCTTGATAAGAGATAGCCTCTCCTCAGGCTCGTTCTTGGGCAGTTGTTCTACCACCTGTCGAACTAGTTGGTCAAGCCGGACTCCTATGGCGAATTGGGCCTGACCCACCAGAGGTACCTCCACAGCATTAACTGAGAAATTCACTGAAAAGAGGACAAAAGAAATACGTTAAACAAAGAGAACTGATTGGTGCGAGCTTATGCGGCTCCAATTTAATGGAGCCTCATGCGGCTCAACTCAGAAAACACTTATGCGGCTCCGTCCAGCAAAGGTCCATACGGCAGTGTTCTCATATGGCTCTATCTAAACGAAGTCTCATGCGGCAGCGTTCAGATAAGTTTATGCGGCTCATACGACAAATAAATTCGTGCAGACCTATGCGGCCCAACACAGCTTATGCGGCCCCGACAGCGAAGTGCTTATAGGGCCACAGTAACAATTCTCATACGGCTCGGACAGGGAGTATACCCCATACGGCTCGGACATGAGACATACATACGACACACATGAAGATGAAGGCTCGCGCATAGAGCATGCGACATAGCCACAACAGTTAGGATTCAAGCTCACACAGCGTCCTTACCAGCAATAGGGGGTAGATGTCGGGGTGAACTGCGGGCACGTCGGCCGGCGGAGGAGCTACCACATTATCATTCGTCGCCATAGTCGAAGTAGAAGCAGTCTTCTTGCCCTTCACCGCCGCAGCCGACGAAGACACCGCCTTCTTACCCTTCGCCGCAACAGTCTTCTTGGGAGCCATTGGTGATCGAAGAAGCGGATGACAGTTAGGGCAGGAAAGGCTTGAGTTGAAAGAGAGAGTAAAGAGATTTCTTCTCTTAGTTACTCTTATTTATAGGAGGACAAAAGGGGAGATACACGTGGACCGATGCGGCGTAGGCTGGACGTACCCACTTCTCGTGCCCTTACTCTAGGGTGCGGGTCGTGACACCACTTGCCGCATAGTGACGCCATCCTCACACGATTATTTATCGGATCATTGGAGGGGATCACGTTCGACTGGTACCGCAACCTTCCCGCCAACTGCATCCATTCTTTTGACGGCTTCAAGCACATGTTCCTGGAGAGATTCTACGAAGTGGGGCATGATGTGACGATGTCATTGTAGAAGCATGGAAAAGAATAAAGAAAGACCTATGCGGCTCCGACAGAAGGATCCTCATGCGGCTCAGGATCCCCATGCGGCTTAGAAGTCTATGAGGCTCAGGGGTCCATGCGGCTCGGATAGATCCATGCGGCTCAGAAAGAAGCCACGTGGCCTTCAACAGTTGTTCTCTACATTCGGCTGCATTTAATGCCCTGACGGCTACTCTGACAAATGACAGCTGTGACAGCTCTGACATAAAGACGTAATAATGACTCTGACATAATGGCGTGATCCTAGGAAAGAGGAGAAAATCTCCTTACAGCTGGCAAAATCTACCAAGTCCCAAGGCCACTCCATGCGGCTGCCCATCTGCATGCGGCTGCCTATCTCCATGTGGCTGTCCAGCGCCATGCGGCTGCCCATCTGCATGTGGCTACCTATCCCCATGCGGCTGCCCAGTACCATGTGTCACGCCCCAGAACCAGAATACTGGAGAGCGGGGGCAGACATAGCCAGCTACGTATATTGAAATGGAAACCACCACGATATACGGTCACGGCTGTCTAGATATGTGAGGGTTTTCTACAAGCCAACAGTCTCTTATGGTCATGAACAAGCCTAGTGTCTCAATCACCACAAGTAAGTAAAGTCGCAAGATGTATGATCATTAAATATACAACAATAAGGCGTCCCAAATATTACATATTCAGCTGATCATGAAGCTAGTCGTTACAAAATGTTAGGACTAGCAAGAGTTTAGTCATACATGATCAACCCTAGGATTTGTCAATCATGTTTACAGCCCGTAGGCAGACAGTAAGTAAAAGTGCTCCGAGCTAACAGGTGCTCGTCGGCTAAACGCCTCAAAAGAATAATTTTTTACAATAGAGTGAGCGAAGCAAAATAGAAAACCCACTCTTGGCCCGGATTTCGTCTAGTGTTCACCATTGGACTGGAAGCTTGGTAGATCCTCGGGAGCTGCTCCGAAATCTGGCCACACAAAACCAGCTGGGTCAACCCCAGAAAGGGCAAGTGCCACAAGGGGGCCACGAAATAAGAACAAAAGCCAGCAATCAGCACAAAAAATCTAATATTAAAATTAAAACTTACAAAAACATGGCAGGGTGATATACGACGAGATAACCATGGAACTATTCCGATAGCCAGGTTACAACCCGTAAACCAAACAAGGACCGGGATTGTAACCCTTCATCTGAACAGAGCTTGGTTTCCCACCATTTATCGGCAAGATAAGTAATGTAAGTAATCAAGACAGGGAGCAATCTTGCATGGGATCAAGACATGACTAGACTGGTTATACCTCATTCAATCAATCACGGCCAAGCAGATCCTACGGCTTACTACTTTAACTAACTAGGGTTATCACTGGCCTAATTACTAACAAGATGCAGTGAGATTGTTCCACAGCCACAAGCCCTGCAGACCATCCAGGTTACCCAGGACGAAAATTAGGGGTTGAATTCAGGTGGGTACATCATCCAGGAGACAAATATACCCTTAGGTGACTTAGAGGGTGCAACACTCGACGGTGCGCTGGAAATGTGCCCTACTCGACGGCAGGCTACAGATCCCAAGAGCACCCAGGTAACGGGATTACCTGTAGCTGTGTCATCTCTTCATGACTACTGTGTTATTCTAGTTATTAACCTTAATCCATTTTAGTAGGTACTCCTGACCGTGGTACTCAGGAGGCCCATCCTAGACATGATACGAGACTGGACAAGTGGAATTAACAAACAAGCAAGAAAGAACCACCCACGGTGTCAAGACAGGTCAAGCTAAGTTATCATGTCATGTCAAGTCAGGAATGCGTCGTCATGGGCCACTATCAAGTTATCAAGATAAATCATGTCAGGGTACTTGTCAGGGGTGCGCCACCACGGCCACTATCGTGTTATGCAAGTTCTTTGTCATACCAGGTCATGTACAATAGTCATTCCAAACATATTAAGTAAAATCAAGTTCATGAAAAAAGGCGTAAGGATATAAAATGGGCATAAAATATCTAATAAAATATCAGAATACGGGGCTATAGAAGAGCCAAGCTAAAAGGAATAAAACCAAAACTCCAAGAGCTAATGGATTAAGCAAAGGGATCAAGGGGCAGCATACGAAAAAGTCACGCACGCTGAGAGCAGCGTAGGTGAAAAGTCACGCACGGTGAGAGAGCAGCGTACGTAAAAGTCACGCACGCTCAAGGGAGCAGTGTACATGAAAGTCACGCACGCTACAGGAAGCAGTGTACGTGAAAGTTACGCACGCTACAGGGAGCAGTGTACGTGAAAGTCACGCACGCTCAAGGAAGCAGCTGCGTGAAAAGTCACGCACGCTCAAGAAAGCAGCTACGTGAAAAGTCACGCACGCTCAAGGGAGCAGCAACGTGAAAGTCACGCACGCTCAAGGGAGCAGTGTACGTGAAAGTCACACACGCTACAGGGAGCAGGGTACGTGAAAGTCACGCACGCTCAAGGGAGCAGCTGCGTGAAAAGTCACGCACGCTCAAGAAAGCAGCTGCGTGAAAAGTCACGCACGCTCAAGGGAGCAATGTACGTGAAAGTCACGCACGCTGAGAGAAGCAGCATACGTGAAAGTCACACACGCTACAGGGAGCAGCTGTATGGAAAGTCACGCACGCTCAAGGGAGCAGGGTACGTGAAAGTCACGCACGCTCAAGGGAGCAGCATACATGAAAGTCACGCACGCTCAAGGAAGACACGCTTCCAACCGGAAGCGTACCCAAGTCTGTATATGCACGCTAAAGAGCACGCGCAGCTCAGTGTGCTTGAGCTAAACAGCTCTGCACACTGCTCACTGTCTTCTCCAAACAGCAAGAACACCATGGATGAACCCAAGGCTTCAAAGCATCATAACTTGGCCATACGAACTCCAAATCCAGGTTTCCAAAGTTCCAATTTGGGTAGAATTGAATGCTCTACCACATGGAAACATCAAAAACCCATAAAATCCAACTTAAAGAGATCAAACCATATAAAATCCGAAAATAGAAATAACTTAGATCTATCACAATGGAGGCTCCAAATCACAAAAACCCAAGTTCTAATGTTGATCACCATGTCCTAATCTAGCAAATGAACAAAGAAAATAGGGCTCTCATAAAGTGGCAAGGTGCACTTGCCTAGGGTTAGGAGAGTTATGGAGGAAGGAGAAGAAGAAGAAGAAGAAGGAAATTAATGGTGGAAGTTATGAGGAGAGAGAGTGGTAGGTGGGGATATAAAGAGGGGGAGTTGTGGTGGATTGAGGGTGTAGCATAGGGCTAGGGTGATCCAACACAAAAATCGAACCAAACCGAACCAACCCAATAAAACCGAGCCATGAGAAAACCCAAAATACGAGAAATACTAAAATTCCACAAGTTGAGGAAAATAAAAATACATGGCAAAATCCAGATACGAGTATAAATACGAAATACGGGAAATACGGGAAATGAGGGTGACAACTCTACCCACCTTAAAAGAATTTCGTCCTCAGAATTTAATAAAGGAGCTAGAGATTGTCACGACAAGCTACATTAAGCACTGGCAAGCTATACTAAGCAGTTCAATCATACAATTATGCAATACAAGCAAGGAAGGGAAAATGTAAGGCATAAGAAAGACATTATACCTCACGAGTCAAACAGGTAGGGATATCGCGATCGGATGTCATCCTCACGCTCCCACGTTGACTCACCTAGAGAGTGATGACGCCAAGCAACACGGACTAATTTAATAGTCTTGTTCTTGAGTATCTTCTCCCTCCGGTCCAAAATAGACACGGGCCTCTCCTCATACGAAAGGTTGGTACCAACAACCAATTCCGAATGGTCTAGGATGTGGCTCGGGTCTGGAATATACCGTCGTAATTGGGACACATGGAATACATCATGTACCTCACTTAGCGACGACGAAAGAGCGAGACGATAGGATACATCTCCTACTCGCTCTAGAATATCGAACGGCCCTATATACCTAGGACTAAGCTTTCCCCGCACGCCGAAGCGAATGACGCCGCGGTTAGGCGAGATCCTAAGGAATACATGGTCGCCGATAGCAAATTCTAAGGAACGCCGATGAGCATCGGCCCAATGGCGCTGGCGGTCCTGGGCAACTCGGAGGTGATCTCTGACCTTCCTGACCACTTCAACCGTCTGAGAAATCAATTCGGGTCCGAGCATCTGCCTCTCTCCGACATCGTCCCATGCTAGCGGAGATCTGCACTTCCTGCCATAAAGAGCCTCGAAGGGTGCCATCTGGATACTGGCCTGATAACTGTTGTTGTACGAGAATTCCACCAGGTGTAGATGATTCTTCCATGAACCACCGAAGTCAAGGGGGCAAGATCTCAACATATCTTCGAGAGTCTGGATTGTGCGCTCTGATTGACCATCCGTCTGCGGGTGATAAGCTGAGCTGAACTGAAGGCGAGTCCCCAAACTCTTCTGCAAGCTGCGCCAAAAGTGTGATGTGAATCTTGAATCCCTGTCTGAGGTGATGCTGACTGGCACACCGTGAAGCCTAACGATCTGCCTGAGGTACATCTCTGCTAGCTGCGCCGTCGACTGTCCAACTCTGAATGGGAGAAAGTGTGCTACCTTGGTAAGCCTGTCCACAATTACCCAAATAGCATCTCTGTCGGCCGGAGATCTGGGCAATCCGGTCACGAAATCCATGGTTATATGTTCCCATTTCCATTCTGGGATCGGTAAGGGTTGAAGAAGTCCAGCGGGCCTCTGATGTTCAGCTTTAACCTATTGGCAAACCAAACACCGAGAGACAAACCGGGCTATCTCCCTCTTCATGCCATTCCACCAAAAATGCTGACGAATATCACGGTACATCTTCGTACCACCCGGATGAATAGAATACTGTGAACTGTGGGATTCTGCCATGACTTCCTGTCTGATATCTCCACTAGGTACACAAAGATGAGTGTCGTACTGAAGTGTACCATCTTCATGGATACATAACTCTGGCCTTCTTCCTGCTTCACACTCTGCTCTGAGTCGCTGGATCTTAGAATCTGCTAACTGCGCCATCCGGATCCTCTCAACTATGCTGGACTGAACCTGTAGACTGGCCATCAATGCCACACTGGTTGGAAGAACCACCTCAATTCCCATCTTTTGAAGATTTGCCAATAATTCTGGTTGCGCCATCAGGAAATAAACTCTGGCTCTTCTGCTCAATGCATCTGCTACAACGTTGGCCTTCCCGGGATGATACTGCAAAATCCACATCATAGTCCACTAGTAGCTCAAGCTATCTTCTCTGCCGCATATTAAGGTCCTTCTGGGTGAAAACATACTTCAGGCTCTTATGATCAGTAAAGATCTCCACTCTATCTCCGTACAAGTAGTGTCTCCACAACTTCAAAGCAAATACTACCGTCGCCAATTCTAAGTCGTGGGTCGGGTAATTCTTCTCATGATCACGTAGTTGACGTGACGCATAAGATATTACCTTCCCATGCTGTATCAAGACACACCCCAATCCTCTGTCTGAAGCGTCGCAATAAACTGTGAATCCTCCGGTCCCATCTGGAAGGCTGAGAATGGGAGCCGTTATCAAACCTCGCTTCAAGTTCTCAAATGATTTCTGACACTCTGCTGTCCAAACAAACGGCACATCCTTGCGGGTCAACTGGGTCATCGGCGCTGAAATCCTTGCGAAATCTGAAACGAACCGTCGGTAGTAGCCGGCCAATCCAAGAAAGCTGCGAACCTCTGCCACTGAGCTGGGTACCGGCCATGACTCGATAGCCACAATCTTCTGGGGATCCACTTCCACTCCTCCTCGGGTAATGATGTGACCCAAGTACGAAATGCGATCGAGCCAGAACTCGTATTTACTGAACTTGGCGTATAACTGATGCTCCCTAAGCGTCTGAAGGACGACTCTGAGATGCTGCTCATGCTCTGCTTCACTCTTACTGTAGACCAGGATGTCATCTAGGAACACGATCACAAATTGGTCCAAGTAAGGCATGAAAATGCGATTCATGAGGTCCATAAATACGGTCGGTGCATTGGTCGCTCTAAAGGGCATAACAAGGAACTCCCAATGTCTATACCTCGATCTGAATGCTGTCTTCGGGATGTCCGGTTCTCTGACTCTGATCTGGTGGTATCCCGACCGCAAATCGATCTTCAAGAACACTGAAGCCCCTCTGAGCTGATCAAACAAGTCATCTATCCTCGGAAGAGGGTATCTGTTCTTGATTGTCACCGAATTCAAGGTACGATAATCAACACATAGCCTGGACATACCATCCTTCTTTTTCACAAGAAGCATCGGGGCTCCCCAAGGCGATCCACTTGCACGGATGAATTCCTTGGTCCTCAGTTCTTCAATCATCTTGTACAAAATCTCCAACTCTGAAGGCGCCATCCTGTAGACTCGCTCTGATACTGGTGCTGTCCCGGGAATCAAGTCTATAGTGAACTCAATCTCCCGCTCTGGCGGCATCCCTGGAAGCTCTTCTGGAAAGACATCTAGAAACTCTTCAACTATCCGGGGTAACTGCACTGCTGCTACTGCCATCCGCAATGCTGGGGAAGATGGCTCCACTGCGCCTCTAGAAAACGAAAACTCTGGCTCGTCGGGGATACTAAAGACAACTCTGCCAATATGGCAGTCTATCCTAGCATACTGGTTCCTCAACCAATCCATGCCTAGGACTACATCATAGTCTGCCATAGGAAACTCTATGAATCTAGCGGGAAAATCCCTACCGCTAACTACGATCCGACACGAGAAAAACACTCGATCTACTCCCACAAGACCATTACCAGTAAGTGTATTGAGCCTCACTGATAATGACTCAGGCTCCAATCCTATCCGTATCGCGAATCGTGCAGACATGAATAAATGCGATGCACCAAAATCAAACAATACCGAAGCTGGAAAGGAGTTGACGAGAATAGTACCTGCCACTACCTCACCTGGTGCAACTTCTTCTTCCATAGCCATCATCATGGCCTGACCTTGTCCTCTGGCTGCTGGTCCCCTCTGCTAGAAACCTCTCTGCCTATTCTGGGTCTGAGCTTGGGCTTGTGCATACTGCTGGGGGTGTTGTTGCTGGAATGCCTGAGACTGAGGCGGCAATGGTCTCGAAGACTGATACTGCTGCTGCTGAACTGGTGCTGGGGCCGGCCTTCTCACCGAAGAGCTAGAAGGGTTGGATGCAGATGAACCACCCCTATTCGGGCAAGCACCAACCCTATGATCTGCTGCTCCACAAGCCTGGCACAATCTTTGCACCCTGCGACAATTCGCCACTACATGGCCTGGCTTCCCGCAATGAGAACATCCCATCGCGGAAGTCTGCTTCTGCTTCTGCTTCTGCGGGTACGTCGGGGTCGAATGCTGAACCGACGTTACTGAGGCCACCCGCCTCGGAGTTCCAATGGTCAATCCCCTAGCTGCCGGGGCTGGAGCTGATGACTGGTGCATCTGACTATGGGACCGCTTCCTACTTCTATTCCTATCCACGATCCTCTGGGAGGTATACTCATGCCTCCTAGCTGCTCTCAAGACTGCATCGAACGTCTGGTGCTCGAACTGCTCAACCGCCAACAAGATCTCCAAATGTAGTCCCTGCTGGAACCGCTGGACCCTATCAAACTCGGTCGCCACCAAGGTGGGGGCAAACCTACTGAGTCTAGAAAACTCCGATGCATAACTGTCGACTGTTCTGCCTCCTTGCTTCAAGTTGGTAAATCTGGTCTGCAGGTCGTACCGAGCCACAGCATCAAAATACTTTGTCTGGAATCTCTCTCTAAACACTGCCCAAGTAATGGGTGCCACTAATCCCATGGCTTGCGCTGCCCACCAACTGCGAGCCAAGTCCAACAACTGCAGGCGTACCACCACCACCTTCTCATTCTCGGGTGTCCTAGCTGCTTCCAAAATCACCTCGGTATCCTGAAGCCATGCATCCGTGGCAATCGCATCCTCGGTACCGTCGAAGAAATGAGGGTTCAAGCACTTGAGCTGTTCGCCGCCTGGTTCCCTGGAAGTCCGCCTCGGGTCAAAGCATCTTGAACTGTCTGGTGCAGGGCGTCGCTTCGACGATCCTGGGAAGCTATCAAGGTTCTGATGAGGCCTACTAAGGTACCATCATCTGGCTCTGCGGACTGGACGGGCCGAACTGGTGACTCTCCTCCAGTAGGCACAACTCTGGATTCTACCCCGGAATGCTGAGCTCGATCTCCGGGTTGCTGCTGATCCACGAGAAATGCTCCACCTCGTCGATCGGTAGGACCAGGTACAGTGCCGCTGAAGAAGACGACAGAAGGAACAATAAGGAAAGGACGAGGACAGATCAATGATATAAGCACAGGATCAGGACAAGAATCCAGGGATTCAGAGGATACGAACAGAGATCAAGGACGAGTACTGATTGAGACATCTATCTGGTAAACCCCTACACATCTTGATTTACAAGACCTGTATGGGCTACCACTTAAACCATGTCACGCCCCAGAACCAGAATACTGGAGAGCGGGGGCAGACATGGCCAGCTACGTATATTGAAATGGAAACCACCTCGATATACGGTCACGGCTGTCTAGATATGTGAGGTTTTCTACAAGCCAACAGTCTCTTATGGTCATGAACAAGCCTAGTGTCTCAATCACCACAAGTAAGTAAAGTCGCAAGATGTATGATCATTAAATATACAACAATAAGGCGTCCCAAATATTACATATTCAGCTGATCATGAAGCTAGTCGTTACAAAATGTTAGGACTAACAAGAGTTTAGTCATACATGATCAACCCTAGGATTTGTCAATCATGTTTACAGCCCGTAGGCAGACAGTAAGTAAAAGTGCTCCGAGCTAACAGGTGCTCGTCGGCTAAACGCCTCAAAAGAATAATTTTTTACAATAGAGTGAGCGAAGCAAAATAGAAAACCCACTCTTGGCCCGGATTCCGTCTAGTGTTCACCATTGGACTGGAAGCTTGGTAGATCCTCGGAAGCTGCTCCAAAATCTGGCCACACAAAACCAGCTGGGTCAACCCCAGAAAGAGCAAGTGCCACAAGGGGGCCACGAAATAAGAACAAAAGCCAGCAATCAGCACAGAAAATCTAATATTAAAATTAAAACTTACAAAAACATGGCAGGGTGATATACGACGAGATAACCATGGAACTATTCCGATAGCCAGGTTACAACCCGTAAACCAAACCAGTACCGGGGTTATAACCCTTCATCTGAACAGAGCTTGGTTTCCCACCATTTATCGGCAAGATAAGTAATGTAAGTAATCAAGACAGGGAGCAATCTTGCATGGGATCAAGACATGACTAGACTGGTTATACCTCATTCAATCAATCACGGCCAAGCAGATCCTACGGCTTACTACTTTAACTAACTAGGGTTATCACAGGCCTAATTACTAACAAGATGCAGTGAGATTGTTCCACAGCCACAAGCCCTGCAGACCATCCAGGTTACCCAGGACGAAAATTAGGGGTTGAATTCAGGTGGGTACATCGTCCAGGAGACAAATGTACCCTTAGGTGACTTAGAGGGTGCAACACTCGACGGTGCGCTGGAAATGTGGCCTACTCGACGCAGGCTATAGATTCCAAGAGAGCCCAGGTAACGGGATTGCCTGTAGCTGTGTCATATCTTCATGACTACTGTATTATTCTAGTTATTAACCTTAATCCATTTTAGTAGGTACTCCTGACCGTGGTACTCAGGAGGCCCATCCTAGACATAATGCGAGACTGGACAAGTGGAATTAACAAGCAAGCAAGAAAGAACCACCCACGGTGTCAAGACAGGTCAAGCTAAGTTATCAGGTCATGTGAAGTCAGGAGTGCGCCGTCATGGGCCACTATCAAGTTATCAAGATAAATCATGTCAGGGTACTTGTCAAGGGTGCGCCACCACGGCCACTATCGTGTTATGCAAGTTCTTTGTCATACCAGGTCATGTACAATAGTCATTCCAAACATATTAAGTAAAATCAAGTTCATAAAAAAAGGCATAAGGATATAAAATGGGCATAAAATATCTAATAAAATATCAGAATATGGGGCTATAGAAGAGCCAAGCTAAAAGGAATAAAACCAAAACTCCAAGAGCCAATGGATTAAGCAAAGGGATCAAGGGGCAGCATACAAAAAAGTCACGCACGCTGAGAGCAGCGTAGGTGAAAAGTCACGCACGCTGAGAGAGCAGCGTACGTGAAAGTCACGCACGCTCAAGGGAGCAGTGTACGTGAAAGTCACGCACGCTACAGGAAGCAGTGTACGTGAAAGTCACGCACGCTACAGGGAGCAGTGTACGTGAAAGTCACCCACGCTCAAGGAAGCAGCTGCGTGAAAAGTCACGCACGCTCAAGAAAGCAGCTACGTGAAAAGTCACGCACGCTCAAGGGAGCAGCTACGTGAAAGTCACGCACGCTCAAGGGAGCAGTGTACGTGAAAGTCACGCACGCTATAGGGAGCAGGGTACGTAAAAGTCACGCACGCTCAAGGGAGCAGCTGCGTGAAAAGTCACGCACGCTCAAGAAAGCAGCTGCGTGAAAAGTCACGCACGCTCAAGGGAGCAGTGTACGTGAAAGTCACGCACGCTGAGAGAAGCAGCATACGTGAAAGTCACACACGCTACAGGGAGCAGCTGTATGGAAAGTCACGCACGCTCAAGAGAGCAGGGTACGTAAAAGTCACGCACGCTCAAGGGAGCAGCATACATGAAAGTCACGCACGCTCAAGGAAGACACGCTTCCAACCGGAAGCGTACCCAAGTCTGCGTACGCACGCTAAAGAGCACGCGCAGCTCAGTGTGCGTGAGCTAAACAGCTCTGCACACTGCTCACTGTCTTCTCCAAACAGCAAGAACACCATGGATGAACCCAAGGCTTCAAAGCATCATAACTTGGCCATCCGAACTCCAAATCCAGGTTTCCAAAGTTCCAACTTGGGTAGAATTGAATGCTCTACCACATGGAAACATCAAAAACCCATAAAATCCAACTTAAAGAGATCAAACCATGTAAAATCCAAAAATAGAAATAACTTAGATCTATCACAATGGAGGCTCCAAATCACAAAAACCCAAGTTCTAATGTTGATCACCATGTCCTAATCTAGTAAATGAACCAAGAAAATAGGGCTCTCATGAAGTTGCAAGGTGCACTTGCCTAGGGTTAGGAGAGTTGTGGAGGAAGGAAAAGAAGAAGAAGAAGGAAATTAATGGTGGAAGTTATGAGGAGAGAGAGTGGTAGGTGGGGATATAAAGAGGGGGAGTTGTGGTGGATTGAGGGTGTAGCATAGGGCTAGGGTGATCCAACACAAAAATCGAACCAAACCGAACCAACCCAGTAAAATCGAGCCATGAGAAAACCCAAAATACGAGAAATACTAAAATTCCACAAGTTGAGGAAAATAAAAATACATGGCAAAATCCAGATATGAGTATAAATACGAAATACGGGAAATACGGGAAATGAGGGTGACAACTCTACCCACCTTAAAAGAATTTCGTCATCGGAATTTAATCAAGGAGCTAGAGATTGTCACGACAAGCTACATTAAGCACAGGCAAGCTATACTAAGCAGTTCAATCATACAATCATGCAATACAAGTAAGGAAGGGAAAACATAAGGCATAAGAAAGACATTATACCTCACGAGTCAAACAGGTAGGGATATCGCGATCGGATGTCATCCTCACGCTCCCACGTTGACTCACCTAGAGAGTGATGATGCCAAGCAACACGGACTAATTTAATAGTCTTGTTCTTGAGTATCTTCTCCCTCCGGTCCAAAATAGACACGGGCCTCTCCTCATACGAAAGGTTGGTACCAACAACCAATTCCGAATGGTCTAGGATGTGGCTCGGGTCTGGAATATACCGTCGTAATTGGGACACATAGAATACATCATGTACCTCACTTAGCGACGGCGGAAGAGCGAGACGATAGGATACATCTCCTACTCGTTCTAGAATATCGAACGGCCCTATATACCTAGGACTAAGCTTTCCCCGTATGCCGAAGCGAATGACGCCGCGGTTAGGCGAGATCCTAAGGAATACATGGTCGCCGACAGCAAATTCTAAGGGACGCCGATGAGCATCGGCCCAATGGCGCTGGCGGTCCTGGGCAACTCGGAGGTGATCTCTGACCTTCCTGACCACTTCAACCGTCTGAGAAATCAATTCGGGTCCGAGCATCTGCCTCTCTCCGACATCGTCCCATGCTAGCGGGGATCTGCACTTCCTGCCATAAAGAGCCTCGAAGGGTGCCATCTGGATACTGGCCTGATAACTGTTGTTGTACGAGAATTCCACCAGGTGTAGATGATTCTCCCATGAACCACCGAAGTCAAGGGGGCAAGATCTCAACATATCTTCGAGAATCTGGATTGTGCGCTCTGATTGACCATCCGTCTGCGGGTGATAAGCTGAGCTGAACTGAAGGCGAGTCCCCAAACTCTTCTGCAAGCTGCGCCAAAAGTGTGATGTGAATCTTGAATCCCTGTCTGAGGTGATGCTGACTGGCACACCGTGAAGCCTAACGATCTGCCTGAGGTACATCTCTGCTAGCTGCGCCGTCGACTGTCCAACTCTGAATGGGAGAAAGTGTGCTACCTTGGTAAGCCTGTCCACAATTACCCAAATAGCATCTCTGCCGGCCGGAGATCTGGGCAATCCGGTCACAAAATCCATGGTTATATGTTTCCATTTCCATTCTGGGATCGGTAAGGGTTGAAGAAGTCCAGCGGGCCTCTGATGTTCAGCTTTAACCTATTGGCAAACCAAACACCGAGAGACAAACCGGGCTATCTCCCTCTTCATGCCATTCCACCAATATTGCTGACGAATATCACGGTACATCTTCGTACCACCCGGATGAATAGAATACTGTGAACTGTGGGATTCTGCCGTGACTTCCTGTCTGATATCTCCACTAGGTACACAAAGACGAGTGCCGTGCCGAAGTGTACCGTCTTCATGGATACATAACTCTGGCCTTCTTCCTGCTTCACACTCTGCTCTGAGTCGTTGGATCTTAGAATCTGCTAACTGCGCCATCCGGATTCTCTCAACTATGCTGGACTGAACCTGTAGACTGGCCATCAATGCCACACTGGTTGGAAGAACCACCTCAATTCCCATCTTCTGAAGATCTGCCAATAATTCTGGTTGCGCCATCAGGAAATAAACTCTGGCTCTTCTGCTCAATGCATCTGCTACAACGTTGGCCTTCCCGGGATGATACTGCAAATCCATATCATAGTCCACTAGTAGCTCGAGCCATCTTCTCTGCCGCATATTAAGGTCCTTCTGGGTGAAAACATACTTCAGGATCTTATGATCAGTAAAGATCTCCACTCTATCTCCGTACAAGTAGTGTCTCCACAACTTCAAAGCAAACACTACCGTCGCCAATTCCAAGTCGTGGGTCGGGTAATTCTTCTCATGATCACGTAGTTGACGTGACGCATAAGATATTACCTTCCCATGCTGCATCAAGACACACCCCAATCCTCTGCCTGAAGCGTCGTAATAAACTGTGAATCCTCCGATCCCATCTGGAAGGCTGAGAATGGGAGCCGTTATCAAACCTCGCTTCAAGTTCTCAAATGATTCCTGACACTCTGCTGTCCAAACAAACGGCACATCCTTGCGGGTCAACTGGGTCATCGGTGCTGAAATCCTTGCGAAATCTGAAACGAACCGCCGGTAGTAGCCGGCCAATCCAAGAAAGCTACGAACCTCTGCCACTGAGCTGGGTACCGGCCATGACTCGATAGCCACAATCTTCTGGGGATCCACTTCCACTCCTCCTCGGGTAATGATGTGACCCAAGTATGAAATACGATCGAGCCAGAACTCGTATTTACTAAACTTGGCGTATAACTGATGCTCCATAAGCGTCTGAAGGACGACTCTGAGATGCTGCTCATGCTCTGCTTCACTCTTACTGTAGACCAGGATGTCATCTAGGAACACGATCACAAATTGGTCCAAGTAAGGCATGAAAATACGATTCATGAGGTCCATAAATACGGCCGGTGCATTGGTCGCTCCAAAGGGCATAACAAGGAACTCCCAATGTCTATACCTCGATCTGAATGCTGTCTTCGGGATGTCCTGTTCTCTGACTCTGATCTGGTGGTATCCCGACCGCAAATCGATCTTAAAGAACACTGAAGCCCCTCTGAGCTGATCAAACAAGTCATCTATCCTCGGAAGAGGGTATCTGTTCTTGATTGTCACCGAATTCAAGGTACGATAATCAACACATAGCCTGGACATACCATCCTTCTTTTTCACAAGAAGCATCGGGGCTCCCCAAGGCGATCCACTTGCACGGATGAATCCCTTGGTCCTCAGTTCTTCAATCATCTTGTACAAAATCTCCAACTCTGAAGGCGCCATCCTGTAGACTCGCTCTGATACTGGTGCTGTCCCGGGAATCAAGTCTATAGTGAACTCAATCTCCCGCTCTGGCGGCATCCCTGGAAGCTCTTCTGGAAAGACATCTGGAAAATCTTCAACTATCCGGGGTAACTGCAATGCTGCTACTGCCATCCGCAATGCTGGGGAAGATGGCTCCACTGCGCCTCTAGAAAACGAAAACTCTGGCTCGTCGGGGATACTAAAGACAACTCTGCCAATATGGCAGTCTATCCTAGCATACTGGTTCCTCAACCAATCCATGCCTAGGACTACATCATAGTCTGCCATAGGAAACTCTATGAATCTAGCGGGAAACTCCCTACCGCTAACTATGATCCGACACGAGGAAAATACTCGATCTACTCCCATAAGACCATTACCAGTAAGTGTATTGAGCCTCACTGATAATGACTCAGGCTCTAATCCTATCCGTGTCGCAAATCGTGCAGACATGAATGAATGCGATGCACCAAAATCAAACAATACCGAAGCTGGAAAGGAGTTGACGAGAATAGTACCTGCCACTACCTCACCTGGTGCAACTTCTTCTTCCATAGCCATCATCATGGCCTGACCTTGTCCTCTGGCTGCTGGTCCCCTCTGCTGGAAACCTCTCTGCCTATTCTGGGTCTGAGCTTGGGCTTGTGCATACTGCTGGGGGTGTTGTTGCTGGAATGCCTGAGACTGAGGCGGCAAGGGTCTCGAAGACTGATACTGTTGCTGCTGAACTGGTGCTGGGGCCGGTCTTCTCACCGAAGAGCTATAAGGGTTGGATGCAGATGAACCACCCCTATTCGGGCAAGCACCAACCCTATGATCTGCTGCTCCACAAGCCAGGCACAATCTCTGCGCCCTGCGACAATCCTCCACTACATGGCCTGGCTTCCCGCAATGAGAACATCCCATCGCGGAAGTCTGCTTCTGCTTTTGCTTCTGCGGGTACGTCGGGGTCGAATGCTGAACCGACGTTACTGAGGCCACCCGCCTCGGAGTTCCAATGGTCAATCCCCTAGCTGCCGGGACTGGAGCTGATGACTGGTGCATCTGACTATGGGACCGCTTCCTACTTCTAGTCCTATCCACGATCCTCTGGGAGGTATACTCATGCCTCCTAGCTGCTCTCAAGACTGCATCGAACGTCTGGTGCTCAAACTGCTCAACCGCCAACAAGATCTCCAAATGTAGTCCCTGCTGGAACCGCTGGGCCCTATCAAACTCGGTCGCCACCAAGGTGGGGGTAAACCTACTGAGTCTAGAAAACTCCGATGCATAACTGTCGACTGTTCTGCCTCCTTGCTTCAAGTTGGTAAATCTGGTCTGCAGGTCGTACCGAGCCACAGCATCGAAATACTTCGTCTGGAATCTCTCTCTAAATACTGCCCAAGCAATGGGTGCCACTAATCCCATGGCTTGCGCTGCCCACCAACTGCGAGCCAAGACCAACAACTGTAGGCGTACCACTACCACCTTCTCATTCTCGGGTGTCCTAGCTGCTTCCAGAATCACCTCGGTATCCTGAAGCCATGCATCCACGGCAATCGCATTCTCGGTGCCGTCGAAGAAAGGAGGGTTCAAGCACTTGAAACTGTTCGTCGCCTGGTTCCCTGGAAGTCCGCCTCGGGTCAAAACATCTTGAACTGTCTGGTACAGGGCGTCGCTTCGACGATCCTGGGAAGCTATCAAGGTTCTGATGAGGCCTACTAAGGTACCATCATCTGGCTCTGCGGGCTGGACGGGCCGAACTGGTGACTCTCCTCCAGTAGGCACAACTATGGATTCTATCCCGGAATGCTGAGCTTGATCTCCGGGTTGCTGCTGATCCACGAGAAATGCTCCACCTCGTCGATCGGTAGGACCAGGTACAGTGTCGCTGAAGAAGACGACACAGGAAACAATAAGGAAAGGACCAGGACAGATCAATGATATAAGCACAGGATCAGGGCAAGAATCCAGGGATTCAGAGGATACGAACAGAGATCAAGGACGAGTACTGATTGAGACATCTATCTGGTAAACCCCCACACATCTTGATTTACAAGACCTGTATGGGCCACCACTTAAACCATGTCACGCCCCAGAACCAGAATACTGGAGAGCGAGGGCAGACATGGCCAGCTACGTATATTGAAATGGAAACCACCTCGATATACGGTCACGGCTGTCTAGATATGTGAGGGTTTTCTACAAGCCAACAGTCTCTTATGGTCATGAACAAGCCTAGTGTCTCAATCACCACAAGTAAGTAAAGTCGCAAGATGTATAATCATTAAATATACAACAATAAGGCGTCCCAAATATTACATATTCAGCTGATCATGAAGCTAGTCGTTACAAAATGTTAGGACTAATAAGAGTTTAGTCATACATGATCAACCCTAGGATTTGTCAATCATGTTTACAGCCCGTAGGCAGACAGTAAGTAAAAGTGCTCCGAGCTAACAGGTGCTCGTCGGCTAAACGCCTCAAAAGAATAATTTTTTACAATAGAGTGAGCGAAGCAAAATAGAAAACCAACTCTTGGCCCGGATTCCGTCTAGTGTTCACCATTGGGCTGGAAGCTTGGTAGATCCTCGGGAGCTGCTCCAATATCTGGCCACACAAAACCAGCTGGGTCAACCCCAGAAAGAGCAAGTGCCACAAGGGGGCCACGAAATAAGAACAAAAGCTAGCAATCAGCACAGAAAATCTAATATTAAAATTAAAACTTACAAAAATATGGCAGGGTGATATACGACGAGATAACCATGGAACTATTCCGATAGCCAGGTTACAACCCGTAAACCAAACAAGGACCGGGGTTGTAACCCTTCATCTGAACAGAGCTTGGTTTCCCACCATTTATCGGCAAGATAAGTAATGTAAGTAATCAAGACAGGGACCAATCTTGCATGGGATCAAGACATGACTAGACTGGTTATACCTCATTCAATCAATCACGTCCAAGCAGATCCTACGGCTTACTACTTTAACTAACTAGGGTTATCACAGGCCTAATTACTAACAAGATACAGTGAGATTGTTCCACAGCCACAAGCCCTGCAGACCATCCAGGTTACCCAGGACGAAAATTAGGGGTTGAATTCAGGTGGGTACATCGTCCAGGAGACAAATGTACCCTTAGGTGACTTAGAGGGTGCAACACTCGACGGTGCGCTGGAAATGTGCCCTACTCGACGCAGGCTACAGATTCCAAGAGAGCCCAGGTAACGGGATTGCCTGTAGCTGTGTCATATCTTCATGACTACTGTGTTATTCTAGTTATTAACCTTAATCCATTTTAGTAGGTACTCCTGACCGTGGTACTCAGGAGGCCCATCCTAGACATAATGCGAGACTGGACAAGTGGAATTAACAAACAAGCAAGAAAGAACCACCCACGGTGTCACGACAGGTCAAGCTAAGTTATCTGGTCATGTGAAGTCAGGAGTGCGCCGTCATGGGCCACTATCAAGTTATCAAGATAAATCATGTCAGGGTACTTGTCAGGGGTGCGCCACCACGGCCACTATCGTGTTATGCAAGTTCTTTGTCATACCAGGTCATGTACAATAGTTATTCCAAACATATTAAGTAAAATCAAGTTCATGAAAAAAGGCGTAAGGATATAAAATGGGCATAAAATATCTAATAAAATATCAGAATACGGGGCTATAGAAGAGCCAAGCTAAAAGGAATAAAACCAAAACTCCAAGTGCTAATGGATTAAGCAAAGGGATCAAGGGGCAGCATACGAAAAAGTCACGCACGCTGAGAGCAGCGTAGGTGAAAAGTCACGCACGCTGAGAGAGCAGCGTAGGTAAAAGTCACGCACGCTCAAAGGAGCAGTGTACGTGAAAGTCACGCACGCTACAGGAAGCAGTGTACGTGAAAGTCACGCACGCTACAGGGAGCAGTGTACGTGAAAGTCACGCACGCTCAAGGGAGCAGCTGCGTGAAAAGTCACGCACGCTCAAGAAAGCAGCTACGTGAAAAGTCACGCACGCTCAAGGGAGCAGCTACGTGAAAGTCATGCACGCTCAAGGGAGCAGTATACGTGAAAGTCACGTACGCTACAGGGAGTAGGGTATGTGAAAGTCACGCACGCTCAAGGGAGCAGCTGCGTGAAAAGTCACGCACGCTCAAGAAAGCAGCTGCGTGAAAAGTCACGCACGCTCAAGGGAGCAGTGTACGTGAAAGTCACGCACGCTGAGAGAAGCAGCATACGTGAAAGTCACGCACACTACAGGGAGCAGCTGCATGGAAAGTCACGTATGCTCAAGGGAGCAGGGTACGTAAAAGTCACGCACGCTCAAGGGAGCAGCATACGTGAAAGTCACGCACGCTCAAGGAAGACACGCTTCCAACCGGAAGCGTACCCAAGTCTGCGTACGCACGCTAAAGAGCGCGCGCAGCTCAGTGTGCGTGAGCTAAATAGCTCTGCACACTGCTCACTGTCTTCTCCAACAGCAAGAACACCATGGATGAACCCAAGGCTTCAAAGCATCATAACTTGGCCATCCGAACTCCAAATCCAGGTTTCCAAAGTTCCAACTTGGGTAGAATTGAATGCTCTACCACATGGAAACATCAAAAACCCATAAAATCCAACATAAAGAGATCAAACCATACAAAATCCGAAATAGAAATAACTTAGATCTATCACAATGGAGGCTCCAAATCACAAAAACCCAAGTTCTAATGTTGATCACCATGTCCTAATCTAGCAAATGAACCACGAAAATAGGGCTCTCATGAAGTGGCAAGGTGCACTTGCCTAGGGTTAGGAGAGTTGTGGAGGAAGGAGAAGAAGAAGAAGAAGGAAATTTATGGTGGAAGTTATGAGGAGAGAGAGTGGTAGGTGGGGATATAAAGAGGGGGAGTTGTGGGGGATTGAGGGTGTAGCATAGGGCTAGGGTAATCCAACACAAAAACCGAACCAAACCGAACCAACCCAATAAAACCGAGCCATGAGAAAACCTAAAATACGAGAAATACTGAAATTCTACAAGTTGAGAAAAATAAAAATACATAGCAAAATCCAGATACGAGTATAAATACGAAATACGGGAAATACGGGAAATACAGGAAATGAGGGTGACACCATGCGGCTGCCCAGCGCTATGCGGCTGCCCATCTGCATGTGGCTGCCTATTTGCATGCGGCTGCTCACCCCCTGCGGCTGCCCATCCTCATGCGGCTGCATATTTCATACGGCTGAGAAGATTTCCCCCATATACGGCTCGGCCAAGATAGTCCAGTTGAGACACGTGGTGCTCTTCGCTACAATTGAGACACGTGGTAGTCTTATCTTTCCTGTAATTATGGGTGCCCACAAATCCCAACAAAATCAGATTTGTTGCGATCATCATAATGGCCCAGATCAAATCAAATCAAGCAAATGGGACACGTGGCAGGCTATCACAAATCATGAATATTCATGGCAATCAACATTTATTGCCCACAGAGATTTGATGCAATCACATTAATTGCTCAAATATTATTATATTCAAGATGAACGGCCCAGATTCATTGGTCCTGAACCGCCGACTTCTGAAGCAGGCAATCATTTGCAAACCCTAATGATGACCCCACTCCTATATATAGCAAGGTGCCATTCCCTTGCGAAAGAGGACATTCTCTCATTGCAGATATAGTAGAGAAGAGAAGGACAGAGAGAGCCAAAAAAAGGAGAGAGCACTACCGAGACATCCAGAGAGCCAGCAACCGAAGGCGCAGAGGAGTCTCCCCATACGTCCAAGAGCATTTCTTCACCAGAGCCAAGGCTACATCCGATCGTCCAAGGAGTAAGGCAGAGCTGCCGTCGCTTTCCCGAGCCTCTACCGTCACCCCCAGAAAAAACTAAACAATTGTACTTAGATTGTTGTACCTAGATTTTTGTCCCTAGGCTTTCTTTGTACAAGCGAGTTTGTATTATGAGTCTAATTTCAGTCCTCCGATATAATTGTTCTGTACTTTCACAATCAATGGCAAACAGTCATCTCTCATGGACGTCGTTCAGGGAGAGAGGGAGCTAACGAGGAACTATATCGAGCGGTTCCACCAAAATGCAATGAGATTGCCCCAAGGCAATCCCGAGAGCTCCTTGATTGAAATCTGCCAGAAGAAGTTGCTCCCCGCAATTAGCCTCTGGATGGGCGACGATCAATTCAGAGATTGGACGACCTTCACTATAAGTACTACCAATACGGAGGAAAAATTGAAGAAGGCTCGCCAGTTAGGATTACAAATCCCAGATGGAGAATATAAGGGCAAATGTCTTGGTTCCACATCCAGCAACAACAACAACAGTGGCGGCACCTCCAACCGGGACAATAAAGGCAAACAGGCCATGGTCGCTGATGTGACCCAGAAGCCCGAACAAAAACAGGTGGAAGGTCAATGGCCCATGGTGAATTACTCATTGAAGATAGTCATATCAAACCTATCTTCGATATGCTCTTGTAAGGGGGTGGGATCCAGCTCCCTCCACCAAGGCGCGAGCCCCGAGCGACAGAAATGGAGGACCCAAAATATGTCACTTCTACCGCTATGTCCATCATTCCACTCATGGCTGCTCCCAATTAAAGTGGTATATCCAGAGTCTTATCGACTCCAAAGCTCTGTCGATAGATTTCGAAGAGGTTACTGTGGCGACGAACATGGTATCAATTCAGTTCGGCGACTTCCCTGCAACAAGCACTCCAGATGGGGTATAACTTGTCCCTCGGGCAACGATGGAGGTTACCAATCTTCCACCCGTCCGGAACCAGACATCTGGATTGGTACCTCTTACCACATCGCGAGGAGAGATCATGTGGGTGCATCCGGACTTAGTGCCCGAAGTTACCCAGGCGGTGCCATCTCCTACCAACAAGAAGAAGGACAGGAAGTCCAGATCCTGTCACACAATTTCAGCCAAAGCTGGAGCAGCGGCAACCGTTGTTACCCGGTCTGGGGCACAAGTCCAGCCCACACTGGGCAGCTCAGTCGAAGATCCTCAGCCGGCAACGTTTCCTCCCTCTGATGTTCCAAGGCCATCTCAGCCTCTACTGGCGGATAAGTCCAAACCAAAGGAAATCCGCTTCGACAGGCCACTCCGTAACGACGCACCTCAGGGGCTGGAGAGACCTTACAACTTTGACATATTAGCATAACTGGCTAATACGCCAAGAAAGTTGTCGTTATACGAGCTCCTAAGGCTCTCCAAGGATTTTCGTGTCGCATTGAGCGAAGCACTCCAAAATGCTGACGCCTACTTAGCCCAGGTCAAACCTCCAAGGGAAGACTTGTCAGCTGATCTATAGGGCAGCGATGGCACAAATGCATTGCCCAACATCATATTTACTCCATAGGACATGTTGATCAAGACCAATATGCATGATCGCCCTTTGTACTACACTGGATACATAGGCGACATCAAGGTGGATCGGATGCATATCAACCCTGGATCATCGATAAGCATCATCCTAAAAAGCTTACTTCAAGTTCTTGGCATCCCTATGCACCGGCTAGCGGCGACCAACACTGCCATTAGCGGTTTCAACTCGGAAAGGAGTTATCCCCTAGGGAAGATCCGATTGAAATGTCAGATTGGTGACTTGAAGATGGAGGTTACCTGCTACGTCATAGATGCAGACATCTCCTACAACATCCTCCTGGGACGTCCATGGATATATGACTACATGATCGTGCCATCCATACTTCACCAGTGCTTCAAGTATGTCAGTAAGCATGGCTTTGTGAAGACTGAATTTGCCGACATCGATCCCTTCAAAGGGGTTGAGTCTTATTACTCTTCGGAGGCTTGTCTATATAAAGAATCCAAGAAGTACATAACTGACAACTGGAGACCATCACAGGGTCAGAGGAACCCTTGAGAATTCTTCTCCAGGCCCGTAAACGGGCAAAGCCGTACCCCTTGTCGCAGCTGTGTACAAAAAGGAGCCCGGTTCTCCTGCTTCACCTCCACAGTTGGAACCAATGGTCATCTGACTCCCAAAGCCAAGAGCCAAAGCTCATTATAGGGCCGATGGTGATCCAGTTGCCAAAATCCAATCAAAGGCAACGGAAGACACAAAGTCCCTAGCCGAGACAATTATCATCCGTCTTTCCAAGATGAGCCAGCAACCGAGTGCCGATCCAACACACTCAGGCAAGCCAATATCACAAGCTCAACCTTTGGTGGTCAAGTTGCCCAAGACAGCATCCCGACCTTTGGGCTCGTAGGGGGTAGCCGAAGAGGACATAAAACTCGCCAAGTACCTGGTTGCACAGGTGGATAGCCCCTCTCCTGATGATGTAATCCATGTTGACAAAATTCCTTATTTCATCAATAAGCGGCTACCATTGAACTATCCTGAGTGTAATATACTCAATTCGATGTATATTATGGGACTCGGTCGGGACATTAACCTGCATACACAGGTGACAACCGTCCATACCCCGAACCGACTTGCTCCCATTAAAGATGCCTACTTTCTAGTCCTAGGCAGAAGAGAAGGGGATCACACGATCATCTTTGGCCGAAAAGAAGGTCCTCAACCCTTTATGCCTCGAGAGTTTGATCTCGAACCCGATACGCAAGGCTACCACTCTACCTGTATAGTCCTCAGGCCAAGTATTTCATGCAAAAGTAGGGGTATGATATGGAGGCTACCCCAGGTCTTAATTACGGCAGTGGTCGACGATCGCCTCTGCAGCTCTCAACTCCGTCTGGAAAACCTTGGGATTATTATGGCAAATCCAGACACGGCCTCGGGTATGTTACACCAGCAACAATGCCCGAGAGTTCTGATAAAGAATGCGAGTGGCACTCTCATTCGTCCGAGTCACCCGCTTACGACTTCGATGGCAGCATTGGAGATATATTCAGACAGACATTATCTGTCAACATGACATCCGCTGATATCAAAGAGAAAGATGAAGATCTACTCGAACCACTTGAGTTGGAGCCGTGGGTCCAGCAACTAGATGCACAATGGGAGAAACGCTTTAAACTTTGTGATCCCACTGAAGATAAGGTCGTGCAAGTTAACCTCGGTGATGAATCCTCTCCAAAGCTAATCTTCGTCAGTAAAAGCCTGACAGACGGTGAGCGGGAGTCATTATTGCAACTCGTCAGAGAATACATTGACGTCTTTGCCTGGTGCTATGAAGACATGACAGGGTTGAATCCCGAGATCGTACTTCATAAGCTCAACATTTATCGGATGCAAAACCAGTCAAACAACAGCAGCGACAGTTTCGTCCAGACATTATGAACTCCATTGAATCAGAAGTAAACAAGCTTATAGCTAGCAGTTTCATCCGTGAAGAGCAGCACCCAGACTGGATAACTAATATAGTACCAGTCATCAAGAAGAACGGAAAGATCCGGATTTGCATCGATTTTTGCAATCTGAATGCGGCATGCCCTAAGGATGAATTCCCTCTTCACTGACATAATGATCGATAATACGTGTGGCTTCGAACGCATGTCCTTTATGGATGTCTTTTCAGGATACAGTCAAATTAAAATGTCTCCTAATGACGAGAAGCATACGTCATTTCGAACACCGATCGGCGTGTATTGTTATACGGTCATGCCCTTCGGCCTGAAGAACGTCGGTGCTATATATCAACGTACTATGAGTGTCATTTTCAGATATCATTGTGCAAGACGATAGAGTGTTACGTTGATGCCATCGCCGTTAAAAGCCGCTCCAAAAATGATCACTTACAGGATTTGAGAACAGTGTTCGACCTCATGCGAGCGCACAACCTGATGGAATCCCACCAAGTCTTTCCTGGGCGTGTCCAGCAGGAAGTTCTTGGGCTTTGTCATTACTTCTCGGGGCATTCACATAGATCCCGATAAAACAAAAGCAATCCTGGAGATGAGTCCACCGAGGAACCTCCGTGAACTCCGTGGCCTTTAGGGAAGACTAGCCTATATCAGGAGGTTTATATCTAACCTCTCAGGATGATGTCAACCCTTCACTCAACTCATAAGGAAAGGTGTCTCTTTCGTATGGAACGAGGAATGTCAGTGTGCCTTTGATGACATTAAGGAGTACCTAACGAATCCGCCAGTTCTGGTAGCCCGGTCGCCGGAAAGCCCTTCCTGCTTTATGTACGGGCGATGGAACACTCCCTCGACGCTTTGCTAGCACAGAATAATGATGCGGGACATGAACAAGCTATACTATCTCAGTCGGATGATGGTAGGACCGGAACATAGGTACACCACCATGGAGAAGGAGTGCCTTGCCCTAGTGTTCGCCATTCAGAAAATACGACACTATGTGACCGGGCAGACCATCCATGTTGTTTTACGGGTTAATCCTCTCAGGGTTCTCATGACCAAGCCAGGCGCACTCAGTTCTCGTCTGGCCACCTGGGCGATACTATTATCCCCATACGATATGGTTTTTGTTCCGCAGAAGGCTGTCAAAGGTCAAGCCCTGGCCGACTTCTTAGCAGCCCATCCAGGCTCAAAAATAGCCAGAATTTTAAAAAATCCCCGACGAAGTCGCTGCCTCAATCATGACTTCGCATGAGGCCATTTGGAGAATGTTCTTTGACGGTGCTTCAAGAGCGGGACCACAAGGTGATATCGTCGCTGGAGTTC
>JANAVB010019116.1:0-24156 GCA_029216955.1 Iris pallida | reverse complement strand
AGAGCACAATAAAGAGCGTTCATAGCCTTGGCATCTCGACTAGCAAGCTTCTTGGTGTTTTCAGTAAGTGTGTCCCTAAGGGTGTCAGATGCAATATCCTCAATAACTCTGGAAGGAGTAGGAAGACCATTTATCACACAATCCCATAAATCGAAATCTATGGACTTCAGATAAATGCTCATCCTAATCTTCCAGTAGTTATAGTTGGTTCCATCAAATAGGGGAGGCCTATTTGTGGAGTGTCCTTCATTGTGGAAGGTGTTGATACTAGGGTTAGTGGCCATGGATCACTCAAAGGGTGTAAATCTAAATCAAGAGAACAAAGCTCTGATACCAATTGTAGAACCCTAGAGGGGGGTGAATAGGAAAATAAAAAATAACTAGAGCACAAGAAGCAATATATGACAAATAAAAGGAAAGAGTAAGAAGATCAAACACAAGATGTATCCTGGTATCCTCGCTTGAGGCAATCCAGTCCCGGAACTCTCTCCGGCTTAAATCCACTATTTAATCGAATAGTACACACGAGTTTGGATCCGAAGAACTCGCCAACTTCAACACGAGTTTGGATCCGAAGGCTCGCCAACTTCAACACACGAGTTTTCTTACGAAGGCTCGCCAACTTCAAACAAATGAGAAGAGAACTTGTTGATCTTCTAACACGTGAAGATCGAAAATTACAACTCTTAAATACTCTAGCACTTTGGGAGAGGATGACAATTAAAAGCTTGGTAGAGTATTAATGGTGGAGCTCTTGGTTGTTTGGAAAATTTATGGCAAGAGTTGGTGAAAGCTTCATGAGAGATAAGGTTTTCATTTATAGAGAAACCAAGAGTAGGTGGCATTTAATGCTCCTGGATACAGCCTGAACGGTATACCGTCGGTATGTACCGGCATACCGTCGGTATACCGGTCACCCAGTAACATCATATTAATATCCGTTGGGAGCATTTAATGCTACCATTAATGCTAGTCAAAGCAATTCAAAAATCAAATATTTGTAACCCGATATACTGTCGGTATGCCGCGGTATACCGTCGGTATACCGACGTTTTATCACAGAACGTTTTTAGGCAAACAAAACGGTATACCGTCGGTATGCCGGGGCATACCGTCGGTATGCCGACGTTTTTGTCACAGAACGTTTTGTGGTCCACAAAACGGTATACCGTCGGTATGCCGGAGCATACCGTCGGTATGCCGACAATTTATCACAAAAAGTTTGTGGACGATAAGAACGGTATACCGCCGGTATGCCGGAGCATGCCGCCGGTATGCCGCTCCGTAAGATATTGATTATTGACTTATGCTTTTAGTTTATCATCCAACCTTAAGTGTTTACAGATATACCTAGACCTTGTACAGACTCAAAATCTTTAAGCAGTGAGGAAGCTGTCTATGCAAGGATCACCGGTATTTGCTACAGTCTTCAATGCAATGGATGGTAGTACTTGAGAGGATAGACTTTATGTAGTAGAGCTTCTGAGAAGATATGAATCTGAAGACATAGAAAACTAAACTACGAAGATGCTGTTAATATATCAAAATAAAATGTGCCAACAAAAAGTTGGTTCTCACATATTTGAAATATCATATACGTCCAGTAAACTCAGAATTTAGAAGCTAAAACGTTGGAAATCAAAATATCACATATCAACTAAAAATCGAAATTAAAGAAAATGATCCAATTTCACCCAACGACCCAAAATCCAAAATACACCAAACGAACCCGCAAAACTTGGCATACACGTTGGCTTCGACCCATGTGATGCGTTCGTATACTCTCGGGTTCGAAAACGTGTCTGTGTCGTGTCCACAGAACGCGTATCAAAATTTCCCGATACCGTGTGGTACGCGTGCGTTCTCGCTCGTTTGAGCGCCGCACACGCAATGAAATGCCACGTGCTTGTGCACATAGCTGGGGGGGTCCAGGGGTAGGTCTAGGACACGACGACATGGTGATACGCTGCTCGAAACAGCGCACGCAGACCCACGCACCCGTGCAGCCTGCTGCGCGCGCGGACGCGCCCGCGCGTCTCGTGCGCGTGGTGTCGGCCTCGCTGCTCCCTCGTCGGGCCACGCTGTGACTTGCGATTCGTCCTACGGGTCGTCTAGGTCTAGGTCAACATGTTCCGGGTCCTGGAACGGGTCTTCGCTGCGTCGTGTGCGTGCACGAAGTCCGTTTTCGCGACAAAAACGAAGGTCTGAATGCACAGTGGCTGAGCGGTGCACGCGTGATATCTCCCTGCTCGCTCAACGAACAGTCATGAAATTTTACGAGCATGAGGACAGAGGTTTTCCCCACGTGCTCACAATTTTCACGCAAAAACATGCTCTGTGCATCGAGCAATCATACGCGGACATCAGGGCACACACGGCCTCGTGCACAGGATCCGTGCACGTGCGTTCGTTGCCCGAAACGCCGCTGAAACGATGTCAAACCCAAATCTGTCTTCAAAAAAGTTTATCAAAATCATATTATCTAAACATCCATGAAGACAAAAACAAAAAACAACAACTTTCTATCCTAAGTGGTATTTCGTCGAACACGTGCCGTAAAGGACCGACACGTGTCCGATACCTCCATCAAACGGAGTCAAAATCCCACCAAATTTCATGGGCAAGACTAGGTCACCTATATGGATGCAAAAATGAAGGAAAAATCAAATTTGTAATGGTAGATTAGGATTTACCTATTGAGTGTCAAAACTCAATGATCGGGGCTCCTCGGTTGTCGTGTCGACCAATTTTCCTCCAGCAAAAACCTCCGTATCCACTCCAGAAATGCTCCAGCAGATCCTCCTCTCCTCGACGAGCGCAACGGAGTTCTTTTGGGAAGAAACGGACTCCGAATGAAGGAAAAAGGTGTTTTGGAGAGATGGATCTTAGGGTTTCTTCGTGGAGGCTCACAATTTTCACAAATGATGAAAAAAGGAGGGGGTGCTGCTGTGTTGGGTGGCCAAGGAGGTATCTAGGGGTTAGGGTTTCACTTGGGCCATCTTCTACTCATTTAGAAATGGGCCCAAGTCAAAAAGCTCAAAGGCCTACATGCAAAAAGGCTAAATAAATATTTAAAAGCCTTAAAAATAATCTAATGCACAAAATAAATTCTAAAAATGAAAATAAAAATTCTAATGCATGGTAGGCCCCTATACAAGTCCACTAAGGTTAAACCAGTTGCTAGCACAAACAAGAATCAACATATTCAGGAAATCACATAAAGGTCAAAAATGGCAGAAATGACTGAAATACCCTTCTACGAAAAAGTGGATGCTACAAATCTACCCCCCTTAAAATAATTTTGTCCTTTAAATTAAAGACAAAATGCATGATTAAGAAAGAACAAAATCATACCTCAAGACTGGAAAAGATAGGGGTAACGTTCGTGCGTCTCATGCTCTCTTTCCCAGGTGGACTCTCCTGGAGAGTGATGCTTCCAAGCTACGCGAACTAAGGGTATCGACTGGTTCCGCAACACCTTCTCCCGTTGGTCCAGAATCTCAACAGGCAGCTCTGGATAACTGAGAGTAGGTCCCACCTCAATCTCAGAATGGTCCAATGCATGGCTAGGATCTGCCACATACCGTCTCAACTGCGATACGTGAAATACATTATGGACTCCCGCTAAGGAAGAAGGTAAGTCCAGTCTGTATGACACGTCACCGACCCTTCCGCTGATAACAAAAGGTCCGACATAGCGTGGGCTAAGCTTTCCTCCTCCACCGAATTGAATAGTGCCTCGAGTCGGTAAAATCCTCAAGAATACCATATCTCCAACCTAGCACAAGCATGGTCTCAATTAACTAAAATAATCACACAATCAACAAAACACAAACAAACAAGAATCTAATCCTAAGTCTAAGCTATACCTCAAACTGTAAAGGTCTCCGGTGGCCATCGGCCTAATGCCGCTGTCTGTCCTGCGCCACGCGAAGTCGATCCCTAATGAGCTTTACATTCTCAGCTGCGTCCACAACCATCTCAGGTCCCAGTAAAGCTCGCTCTCCAACATCGTCCCAAGACAAGGGAGTACGACACCTACGCCCGTACAACGCCTCGAATGGTGACATACCAATGTTGGCCTGGTAACTATTGTTGTATGCAAACTCTACCAAGTGCAGGTGATCCTCCTATGATCCTCCAAAATCCAAAACACAAGTCCGCAGCATGTCCTCGAGAGTCTGAATAGTCCTCTCCGACTGTCCGTCCGTCTGAGGGTGGCATGCAGTACTGAATTTGAGCCGAGTGCCCAAACTAGTCTGCAAACTCTGCCAGAAATGGAAAGTAAAATCTCGATCCGAGACAATGCTCATCGGAACTCCATGTATCCTGACAATCTGCCGCATATACAACTCCGCTAGCTTTTCAGTAGACGTCCCCACTTTGAATGGTAAAAAGTGAGCCGATTTGGTCAACCTGTCCACGATGACCTAAATCGCATCTTTCCCTCCTGGTGAACACGGCAATCCAGAAACAAAATCCATCGTGATGTGCTCCCACTTTCACTCCGGAATGGGCAATGGCTGCAACAGTCCTCCAAGCCTCTGCCTCTCTGCCTTAACCTGCTAACAGACTAAGCACCAGGCTACGAAGCATGCTACTTTCCAATTCATCCCATACCACCATACATGCTCCTTCAAGTCTCTATACATCTTATTGGCACCTGGATGCATAGTGTACTGAGAGCGATGGGCATCCTACATAACCTGCTCCCGAAGCTCTCCGCTAGGCACACACAGTCTGGAACCGTCCCTTAATGTGCCATCCTCCGCAATGATGAACTCCGTATCTGCCAATCCTGCTTGAACCTGCTCTCAGATACACCTCAGAGTAACATCGTCAAACTGAGCTGACTTGATCCTCTCCATCAAGTCTGACTGAATCTGTAGGCCCCATATCTGTATCTGAATTCCTGGCACGATCACCTCGATCCCCAAACTCTCCAAATCTGCTAATAGATGACGATCCATCGTCAAGCACATAGCTACCGGATACCTACTCAAGGCATCAGCAACCACGTTGGCCTTCCCTGGATGGTACTGTAATGAAATATCGAAGTCCTTCATCAACTCCAACCATCTGCGCTGCCTCATGTTGAGCTCTTTCTGTGTAAACATATACTTCAAGCTCTTGTGGTTTGTGAAGATCTCCACACGCTCTCCGTATAGATACTGCTTCCACAGCTTCTGAGCAAAGATAACCGCCGCCAACTCCAAATCAAGGATAGGGTAGTTCTTCTCATACGGACGTAACTGCCTGGATGCATAGGCAATCACCTTCCCATGCTGCTGCAAGACACAACCCAAACCCTTCCCTGAGGCATCACGGTAGATAGTGAACCCGCTTGATCCTGATGGCAACGTCAAAATCGGGGCTGTCGTCAGTCGCTTCTTTAGTTTATCAAAAGCAACCTGACACTCCTCTGACCAGACAAACTCTGCGTCCTTTCGGGTCAGCCTAGTCAATGGCTCTGCAATCTGGAAGAAATCCTGAACAAACCTCCTATAGTATTCTGCCAATCCCAGAAATCTCCTGATCTCTGCGACTGAACTCGGTGCTGTCCATGCCTCAACTTCTCTGATCTTCTTCGGGTCGACTGAGATCCCATCTCCGGTCACCTCATGACCTAAGAAATCAACTCGATCTAAGAAGAACTCACACTTCAAGAGCTTACCGTAAAGCTGCTCCTTCCTGAGAGTCTCCAGAACCACTCTCAAATGCTCCTCATGTACCTCTGGGGTCTTCGAATACACCAAAATGTCATCGATGAACACCACCACGAACTTGTCCAAGTACTGGTGGAAGACCTTGTTCATCAAGTTCATGAACACCGCCTGGGCGTTAGTTAACCCAAACGGCATCACCATGAACTCAAACTGGCCATACCGAGTCCTGAAAGCTGTCTTTGGAATATCCTCCTTCTTCACCTTCACCTGATGATACCCTGACCTCAGATCAATCTTGGAAAATACCTTCGCTCCGCTCAGCTGATCGAATAGGTCATCAATCCTCGACAACGGATACTTGTTCTTGATCGTGAGGCTATTGAGTACCCAGTAGTCGATGCACATCCATACCGACCTATCCTTCTTCGGTACAAAGAGTACTGGCGCACCCCATGGTGAAGAACTTGATCGGATGAAACCCTTGTCCTGTAAATCATCCAGTTGCTTCTTCAGCTCCACAAGCTCACTGTTGTTCACTCTATTGACATGCTGAGATATCGGCTCTGTGCCGGGTATCAAGTCTATAGAGAACTCCACATCCCCGTCTGGAGGCAACCCTGGAAACTCCTCCGGAAACACATCCATAAACTCAGCTATCAGTGGATGTGGCACACTCTGCTCCTTTGCTGAAACTCTGCAAAAAACTCCGCTGCTCTGCTCTGACTCCCGTCTGGTGAACTCGAACTCTGGCTCTCCTGGCATGCTGAAAAGAACTCTACCCCCGCGGCAATCTATACTGGCATAGTGCCTGCTCAACCAATCCATATCGAGTACAATATCGTAGTTCGATAGTGGCATCACGAGCAGACTCACATCCAGTTCTCAGCCTCCCAAAACTACTCTCCGATCCTTGCAAATATCACTGACAAGGATAATACTACCCCCAGTCGTGATCTTGCAAGTCCTAGGCAAAGGTTCAGAAGAAAGCTGGTGACTAATGGCAAAAGATACAGACACGAAGCTATGTGAAGCACCCGAATCAAATAATGCGAATGCGAGAAAAGAGTCGATAAGAACAGAACCTGCTATCAGATCGCCTACTGCCTCGGCATCCTCCACTGCCATGGCGAAAGCTCGCCCCTGCTGGCCCCCTCTAGTTTGCTGCTGGTACTGAACAAACTTTTGCTGCTGAGTCGGTAAGGATCCCTTCTGCTGCTCCACCGGTGCCTTGGTCCCTGCTCCCTGTCCTTTACGCTCGAAAGCCTCAGGACAGTCCCTCAACTGCTGCTCTGATGAACCACAGAGTAGGCACTTGCCTAGCCTCTTCCTACACTCACTCCACCTGTGCCCTAGCTTCTTACAAAAGTCACAAGTAGTGGCCTGCTGCTGTCTCGGTGCCTGCTAACCCTGTCTCTGCTGTGCCTGCTGGAATGGCCTCTGTTGCTGGAAAGACCTCTGCTGATGCTGTTGCTGAAAGTGGGGCTTCTTGGCCGATCCTCCACTGCTGCCGGCTGTATGGGAATCACGGCCTCTCTTCTGTTTTAGCTCCAAATCATCCACTACTGCCATGGCTCCCATCAGAATCTCCTCAAATGTAGCATTCCTGTTGCTCTTGGTTAAGGACTTGACTTCCTTAACCAAACCCTTCCTGAATCTCCTAGCCTTCGTTGTCTCGCTAAGGCCCTCCACAAATCTGCCCAGGCGGCAGAACTCCCCGATGTACTCCTCTACAGTCTGGTTCCCCTGAACCAGGTTCTCAAACTGCGTCTCCAATGCGCCAAGTGCAGTATCAGGGAAGAACTTCTCCTTGAAAAGCTTCTTACAAACCTCCCAAGTTTGCCCTGTAGTACCAACCCTGGGGTCGATCTGGTACCAAGTGCGGGCAAGATCCTGCATCATACTGCTTGCTGCTTCTACCTAGAGTCTAGCCGGTATCTCCGTGAGACAAAAAATCTCCTCTATGTGCTCGATCCAGTCGTCTGCGTAAAGGATACCCTCCATACCCTTGAAGTCCCGCGGCGACATCTTCTGGAACTCTTGAATACCTGGAGTCCTCGACTGGTATGGCTGAATCTGCCCTCCCTGAGGTTGGGCAGTCACCCTCTCCACTGCCACCATCGCTAACTGGTGGGCATTATCATTGCCCTGCCTCATGTCCTCTGACTGACGTCGTTGCGTCTCTATCATCTGCTGAATGAAATCAAAATACTGCGCCGCATCAATCGTCCCCTGGGGCGGTGGTGGTAGCATCCCCTGCACTCCTGGGGTAGTCCTCGGAGCTGGTGGAGGAGCATCCCTAAAAGTAGCAGATGGGCCCACCTGAGCTGGAACAAGCGGCACTGTGGTCCCTGGGGCCTGCTGGGTCGGACGAGAAGTAGCCGACCTCTCAGTGGTATCCCTGTGACCAGAGCGCTGCGATCGTGTCTCCACCATCCTGAAGACAGATCAAACAAGGAATCAATTGCTGAAAAAGAAGCAAATTTATCAAAGAAGGACAATTGTTTTCAAAAGGAGACAATTAACAGCAAGAATTGATAAGAGTTTTTCCTAATGTGATTGAGTACCTTAACTTATCCTATATCCTATTGCAGCAGGCTGTAATGATACTCTAGTTCGAGTACCACTACGAATCACACTAGTTGTGATTGGACCTGCATGGGCCACCACTAAAAATGTGTCACGAACCGCACCCAGTGTCACACTCACTTTTCAATTTCAATGGTATTTTAGTAATTGCTATTTAATTTAATTTTTATGATTTTTATTTGAATTTTTTATCTATTTATTAATTGGATTGCTTGCAGTGTGATTTGATTGGTTGCAGACGGGTGACTTGGTAGTTTGACCTTAGCCAACCATGACCTAGAACCTTAATGCTATATTAGAAATTAGATTTATTATTATTAGAATTAATTTGGATTTTATTAGTAAATTTTTAGAGTGATTAATTGATTTTTAGCCATTTTTGCCTTTTTGTGATTATCTGAATATGTTGACTCTTGTTTGTGCTAGCAACTGGTTTAACCTTAGTGGACATGTATAGGGGCCTAACCATGCATTAGAATGGTTATTTCATTTTTAGAAATTATTTTATGTATTAGATTATTTTTAAGGCTTTTATTTATTTATTTAGCCTTTTTTCATATAGGCCTTTGAGCTTTTTGACTTGGGCCCATTTCTAATTGAGAAAGAGTTGGCCCAAGTGAAACCATAACCCACGAGAACCCTCCTTGGCCGCCCAACAGCAGTACCCCCTCCCATTGTTGCATTCATTCGTAGTTTGTAGCCTCCACAAAGAAACCCTAAGATATCCAACTCTCCAAAACACTTTTTTTCCTTCATCCGGAGTCCATTTCTTCCCAAACGAACTCTGTTGTGCTCGTCGAGGAGAGGAGGGTCTGGTGGACCATTTCTAGAGTGGAGACGGAAGGTTTTGCTGGAGGAAAATCGGCCGATACGACAACCGAGGAGCCTCGATTATTGAGTTTTGACACTCAATAGGTAAAACCCTAATCTACCACTTGAAATCTGGTTTTTTCTTCATTTTTGCATCCATATAGGTGCCCTAGCCTTGCCCACAAAATTTGGTGGAATTTCGACTCCGTTTGATGGGGGTATCGAGTCCGTGTCGGTCCCTTACGGCACGTGTTCGACGAAATGCCGCTTAGGATTGAAAGTTTCTATTTTTCAATTATGACTTCATGGATGTTTAGATGATATAATTTCAATAAACTTTCGTAAAGACGGATTGGAAATCGATGAACTTTCAGCGACGTTTCGGACACGGACACGCGTGCACGAGATCCTGTGCACGTCCTGCAGTCTGTGCGTCATAATTCGACGCACAGAGCTCCGTCTTGCGTGAAATTCTACTAGCACGTAGGGGAAACCTCTACCCACATGTCCGTAAAATTTCATGAGGTTTCGTCGAGCGTGCGCGGAGAAATCGCACGTGCACTGGTCAGCCACACTGCGCACTCGGGCTGATTTTTGTCGCGGGAACGGACTTCGTGCGCGCACAGCAAAGACCCGTTCCAGGACCCGATACATGTTGACCTAGACCTAGACGACCTGTAGGATGAACCCCAAGTTGCGGCGTGGCCGGACGAGGGAGCAGCGAGGCCGGCACCACGTGCACGAGGGCGCGCGGGCGTGCGCGTGCGCACAGCAGGCCGCGAGGGTGTGTGGGTCTGCATGTACTGTTTTGTGCAGCGTGTTGCTGTGTCATCATGTCCTAGACGTGCACAAGCACGTGGCGTTTTGTTGCGTGTGCGGCGCTCAAACGAGCGAGAACACACGCGTACCATACGGTATCAGGAAATTCCGATACGCGTTCTGTGGAGACGACACGGGCACGATTTCGAACCCGAGAGTACCCGAGCGTATCACGTAGGTTGAGACCAGCGTGTATGCCGAGTTTCGCGGGTTAATTTGGTGTATTTTGTGTTTTGAGTCATTTTGTCAAAATTAGGTTTTTCGGGTTCAAAGTTTTGAATATAAATATGATTTTTCGATCCTTGACTTTTTAGTCCGTATTTTCTAAATTGTTAGTTCATATATGATAATTAGAACTTGTGGGAAGTGATCCGCGGGATCATCACCTAATTGTTTGCTTTTTCCAAGCATAATCGGATTTTCATTGAATTGGATAAAATTGAGATTTATATGATATTTCGATTTTTGAGTTAAATGCGATATTTTGATTTCCAACTTCTTAGTTTACAAAATCTGAGTTTTTAGGACATATATGAGGTTTCGAATTTGTGGGAACCAACTTTTGGTTTTGTTTCATAATTTTCCATCAATTATGAGTATATATGCTTTTCTATATATAGCTATGTATATAGCAAAAAATATATATATATATATATATATATATATATATATATATATATATATATATATATATATATATATATATATATATATATATATATATATATATATATATATAAAACCCCGTTGAAATCCATTGCTAATACATACATGTTGAGAATGGGTCAAGATGGTTTTAATTCCATATTTGGATTCACTAAACCTATTTCAAAAACCATTGGTATTACTTTCCTTCTGAGCATTGTATATATATACATATAAAATATATATATATATATATATATATATATATATATATATATATATATAAATATATATATATATATATATATATATATATAGTTTCTTGATTGTATATATATGTATATAATAGTATATTAATTTGGGATATATGATGATTGTGTTTGCTGTTTTAATCTCAGAATTTACCTCATTTCAGTAAGCACCAGTACACACACACGCACACATCACTTTTTGTTAGATTTGGATTTTGTTGTATTGTATATACACATGTCTGTATATACCTATATGTATATATATATTTAAGCTTGTTAATTCTCTTAGATTAGATTGTAGTTGTGTATATGACTATAGGAGCCCTAGGACAAATTTGATTTGTCATTTCGAGCTTAGTTTAGTCGAATTGGCCGACAAGTTGACCAAATTGACAAAAGTCAACTTTGGGTCAAACTTGATCCAATACAACTCAAACGAACTTCGAATGACCTAAAATTTTGTGTATGACCTAGAAATTAGTAGACGGACCAGTTGACCCAGGTTTGACCAGCGTTGCCCAGGTTTGACCAGAGTTGACCGAGGGTTGACTTTGACCAAAATTTTGTGTATGACCTAGAAATTAGTAGACGGACCAGTTGACCCAGGTTTGACCAGCATTGCCCAGGTTTGACCAGAGTTGACCGAGGGTTGACTTTGACCAAAATGGACCTAGCAGCATGTAGTCTTGCATTGTAGCTATTTCTCTTGATATTGTGGACTTGGTTGTGACATGTGTGTATGTTTAAATAGGTTTACATTGCCCAGTTTAGTTACATCTCATCATTAGCAGTTCGATTTGCCAGGCGAGTACATTCTCTGATCTTTTCATACTTCTTTGGATATGTTCTCTTGTTATAGACTCGTATACTTGATGCTGACACGATGTTCACACGGATTAGTACTCTCTGGATCTTTTCATGCGATGTTATCCTCTCGGATACATCGAGTATGTCATGTTCATGTACTTTATCATGGCCATCATGTACTCCATGTATTCATATTTATCCATGTGCACTCATATGTTATTCATGTACACTCATGACCATATGAGCTCCATGTATACAGTAGTTGATATCCATGTGCAATAACATAATATGTATTGATCCTTGTGTATTGATTGGGGGCAGGGAGAGTATAGTTGGTTATGTGATCATTATCCCCAGTAGGTATCCATGTACACTCCATAGCTGTATCCATGTGCAATTCAGACCGTTTATATAACCAATTCATGCACTGATTCACGTAGAAGGTTATATTTCTCTATTATCATATTATATCTCATTTTATAGTCTCTCTCTCTTGTTGATTTCCTTTACAGTGATTTATGTATAGTTTTCTATAGCTTGCTTTATATGTCCATTCCTGCTATGAACTGTCGTGAGAGATATGTGCTCTTTCTGTCCTGACTGGGCATGTTGAAAATTTTACAGGTATTGATGAGGAGTACTGCCCTACTTATTATGGCATTGGCTTTGATGATACTGGCGACGTGGACCCTCAGGAGGATCCCACAGTCGCTGAGGACTTGCCTATAGTCTAGCTGGAACTTAGTACTTTATTTGTATTTCTATTTGAGACTTTATGAGTTATACTTGAGATTTATTCTGGTGGTTTACACCTAGACTTTTTATCTGTGACTCTCTTGAGATTCATTCTTCTATCCCATCTTAGTATTATGATTGAGTTACTTATTATTACTCTCCATTCGGAGCTTATTTTAGACTGTGTTAGATACTGTGACTCAGGAAAGCATTCTACCGCCGACACTGCGGCGTAGGCTGGGCGTTCGTTACTTTTCGTGCCCTTACACTGGGTACGGGTCGTGACACGTTTTTAGTGGTAGCCCATGCAGGTCGCCCAATCACAACTAGTGTGATTTCGTAGTGGTACTCGAATTAGAGTATCATTACAGCCTGCAGTAGGATATAGGAGATAAGTTAAGGTACTCAATCACATTAGGAAAACTCTTATCAAATTCTTGCTGTTACTTGTCTCCTTTTAAAAACAACTGCCCTCCTTTGATAATTTTGCTTCTTTTTCAGTAATTGATTCCTTGTTCGATCTGTCCTCAAGATAGTTATGGAGACACGATTTTATCTCTCCGGTCCATGCAGGACTACATTCACATTAGTGCGATGTCGTGGTTGTACGACAATTTAGTTATATTACTACGAGCCTGCTATAGAGTATAGTAAGTAAGGTGTTAGAATGAGAGGATACTCAATCACTATTAGAATTCCCTGAGAGATTCCTGGGACGACCCTTGAGAATCTCATTGTGAGCTTCGATTTAGATTTTCTTTCCCTTACTTTAGTCCACCTTCCTCCCTTGATTCTTGCATCTTGTTTGAACTCTTTTCACCAATACCTTTACTTTCTTGTGCTTAATAATGGTTAGGAAGATGGCTACACTTCTATATATTCATTGGTCAAACACATGGCTGGAAGGATTACATTAAGGAATTGGAATACACGGAGACTTGACTAAGTTATAAGGGCATTTTTTTAAATGGATGATTTAATGATTAGTAGTTTGTAAGTTGGGATATTACCAAGGAAATTTATCTTGAAGATTCTAAGTAGTAATCACCAGAGGATTATAAAATTATATTTTGATACCGGAGGAAAATAGTTAGAATCTATATATAATCGATTTCAGGAATTGATGTGATTCATGAATTATTGGATTATGATTATACATCTTTGAACGTATATAGATTGGTTTGATAAATAATCAAAAAAAGGGGGTGGCAGTATGAACTATTAAATTGGGTCGTACAAGTTACGATGTATATGTTTATTGAATTTCAAATTTAAGTGGAAGCAATGATATTAAAATTTGGGTTTAAAAGATTGGGAAGATATAAAAACGATTTTTCTTTTTGGAAAAGAAATCTCAAATTTGGAATCATGTCAATTGATTGAAGATTTAAAATTCTATTTAGATTTTGGTTTAAGAAGTAGTGATTATGATTCAATGACTTGGAAAGAGAAATAATGGTTGATAAGTGCGTTAAAATACTGAGTTGTAATGCTAGATTGCCGTGATATGCTGAGTGTCTATTTTGAGGATTATTTGAGACAAATTGGGAGTTTTTAAAGTTATGAAGTGATATAGAATTTTATGGATTCATGATTCATTAACTCTGGAGTTTAAAGTTGGATTGAAATGTTAAATTTTGGAAAGGTTAGTAGTAATGTGATAAAAGTTACTATAAGGTTTATGAAAAGGATTTAAATGTTAGTCGTGATTAGATTGGATGGCTTAGAGTGAATACAATTGAGGTAGTTATTTTGAAATTATTCATTAAAGGAATGTAAAGGTAGGCCATCAAGGTAACCTTAATGAGATAGATGTGTTCCATACTAATTGCCATATCACTCATGACTATGATAGTAGTATACTCCAGTGTTGTTAGTCGTCTGCCAAACTATGTGACTGTATCTCAATCTTGACTTACTCAACCTTTCCTCAAACCTAGATCTTTTATTGTGACTTTCTAACCGTTTGTATTTGATCGTTTCTTAACAGTATTCTCCCTTTAGAACTGTGTCCCTAAATTATTTCACTGGATTCTTAATTAAATTTATTTCATGCTTCAACTTGATTTTCTTTATTCTTGTATTAGTTGTCACCTCTTTAACCCTTACCATGATACTAAAATACTTTCTGACTTAAATTTAAGAACCAACCATGACTCAATTCTTTCGACCCGACATGTGATGGTGTTCTTCTTGTTTTCTTAATTGCTTAATCTTGTACCTTATCTTGATTGCTTAACCAGCTTAGTTAATGATCTTGGACTATTTTTCTTCTTCATCATTACCTCCCATACTTATATTTTGACTACCTTATGTTGCTAATTTAGCCTTAGTTTTGCAAGCTTATCTCTTTTTCGAGCTTGATCATGACATATTTTATTGGGTCGACCCACTAACATATTGTCTAATCAGAATCGGTGTATGATGGTCTGATCAACCTAGTGCACTTTGGTTTGCTTTCTATATTACTCTACGTGGATGAGACTCTAGGGCATATGTCTCATCCACAACAGCTTTGGCAATTCTCCTTGAATTATTTTCGTTGTCTATGAACCTCGTATTGTACTCAATAGCATCGTCTTTGAACTCTTTTTGCTTTTGTCTTTCACATATTTCAGAAAGACAAGGCACTGTACTTAATAGGTCAACCCAGGGTATCACGTTTAGCTACCTTATCCAAAGGAGGATATTGACTTATTTTTATATCCTCGCAGTATCCTTTAGGATTTCAATAGTGTTGAATTCTAAACCCTTGATCGCGACCAGTTGACTTGGTCATTCACTTATCATCCAATGTCAGGAACCTTATTCAATTGAATTAATTCAAATGTGACATGGATTTCCAAATCTTGGATACTCATGCTCAGACTTCAATGACCTCGTTCTCCATCTTGCCCAAACCTCGATTCATTCTGGATTTGATCAACTTAGATCATATCGAGACTAAAATTTCTTATAGATATATATATATATAGTGTGCTTGGATTTTAGTGTTATTGACAGTCGTGCTTTAAACTTTCGATTTTGATCATCTTTAGAATATTAACGCTTTATGGTTAATTTCATTTTTTTATCACCAGTTTTCATATAGGATGATAGACTGCCTTACAGCCCGATGATTTATTATTTTTTTCCTTATCTTTTCCAGAATGGCACCCATGACCAGAGTCTGTCCCCAGTGCACAGCTGCAATTCTAAAAGAGACCGAGATTGTACTTCTCCCTTCTATTTCTCAGGAGGTGTTAGCAGCCTCACCGGAGAATTTCCCTCCATCTTCTATCCTTCAGGAGAGGACTACAGTTCAGCCGGAGACTGAGGGCCTTCCTTTGCCTCTTGGAGTGGTACCCTATGCCATTCCTGATGGAGCTCATATTTACAGACTTCTTCAGGATGTGCAGGAGGTGCAGAGACTTCAGGCTGAGCTTATGAGAGAGCAGAGTCTCAGTTTTTAACTGTTGTGGGATTACATGCATTCGAGGGAGGAGCCTAGTCCTAAGATAGCGAGCAGCAGTTTATACCCAGAGCCTCAGGAGTACCCAGGCTTTCAGCCTAGACCAGCCTATCCAGTTCAGATTCCTGTCCAGCAGAGACCAGTTGAGTGGGTGCCTACCTGTACTTTCTGTAAGAAGCTTGGACACGTATAGAAGGACTGTAGGAAAAGACTAGGATTATGCCTATTTTGTGGGTCAGCTGCACACAAGATACGAGACTGTCCTACTATACTTGCCCCTAGTCGAGGCCTACCTCCGGGAGAGAGTTCCAGTTATCAGACCTAGTAGAGGTGAGTTCTTGACCTATACCTTATCTTATCTTCATGATTATTGTACACTACCATATTGTTTGTATGTTTGATACCTTATGACTACTTTTGATCTAGTATGACTTTAGTGGCTAGATGAGACCCCAGACTGATTATATGCCATAATCATGTATGATATCTTTCCAACTGAATGATTTAGATAAGTTTCTTAAGACCATGATTGTTGGGGATTTGACCTAAAAAGAGTAAGATCATCTTAATTTCGAGGACAAAATTATTTTAAGGAGGGTAGATTTTTCACGCTCACTTTTCAATTTGAAGGGTATTTTAGTAATTGCTATTTAATTCAATTTTTATGATTTTATTTGAATTTTTTATCTATTTATTAATTGGATTGCTTGCAGTGTGATTTGATTGGTTGCAGACTGGTGACTTGGTAGTTTGACCTTATCTAACCATGACCAAGAACCTTAATGCTATATTAGAAATTAGATTTATTATCATTAGAATTAATTTGGATTTTATTAGTAAATTTTTAGAGTGATTAATTGATTTTTAGCCATTTTTGCCTTTTTGTGATTATCTGAATATGTTGACTCTTGTTTGTGCTAGCAACTGCTTTAACCTTAGTGGACATGTATAGGGACCTAACCATGCACTAGAATGGTTATTTCATTTTTAGAAATTATTTTTATGCATTAGATTATTTTTAAGGCTTTTATTTATTTATTTAGCCTTTTTGCATGTAGTCCTTTGAGCTTTTGACTTGGACCCATTTCTAATTAAGAAAGAGTTGGCCCAAGTGAAACCCTAACCCTAGAGAACCTCCCTTGGCCGCCAACAGCAGTACCCCCTCCCATTGTTGCATTCATTCCTAGTTTGTAGCCTCCACAAGGAAACCCTAAGAGATCCAACTCTCCAAAACACTTTTTTTCCTTCATCCGGAGTCTGTTTCTTCCCAAACGAACTACGTTGTACTCATCGAGGAGAGGAGGATCTGTTGGATCATTTCTAGAGTGGAGACGGAAGGTTTTGCTGGAGAGAAATTGGCCGACACGACAACCGAGGAGCCCCGATCATTGAGTTTTGACACTCAATAGGTAAAACCCTAATCTACCATTGCAAATCTAGTTTTTTCTTCATTTTTGCTTCCATATAGGTGCCCGAGCCTTGCCCACGAAATTTGGCGGGATTTCGACTCCGTTTGATGGGGGTATCGAGCCCGTGTCGGTCCCTTACGGCACGTGTTCGACGAAATATCGCTTAGGATTTAAAGTTGCTATTTTTCGATTCTGACTTCATGGATGTTTAGATAATATAATTTCAATAAACTTTTGTGAAGACGGATTGGAAATCGATGACTTTTCAGCGACATTTCGGACACGGACACACGTGCACGAGATCCCGTGCACGTCCTGCAGTCTGTGCGTCATAACTCGACGCACAGAGGTCCGTCTTACGTGAAATTTTATGAGCACGTAGGGACAACCTCTGCCCACATGTTCGTAAAATTTCATGACGTTTCGTCGAGCGAGCGCGGAGAAATCGTGCGTGCACTGGTCAGCCACACTGTGCACATGGGCTATTTTTGTCGGAACGGACTTCGTGCGCGCACAGACGCAGCGAAGACCCATTCCAGGACCCAAATGTTGACCTAGACCTATACGACCCGTAGGACGAACCCCAAGTCGCGGCGTGGCCCGACGAGGAGCAGCGAGGCCGGCACCACGCCACGACGGCGCGCGGCGCGCGCGAGCAGCAGGCCGCACGGTTGCGTGGGTCTGCGTGCGCTGTTTCGGGCAGCTGTCACCATGTCATCATGTCCTAGACCTACCCCAGGACCCCCCTCAGCTACGTCCACGCACGTGGCGTTTTGTTGCGTGTGCGGCGCTCAACGAGCGAGAACGCACGCGTACCACATATCGGGAAATTTCGATACACGTTCTGTGGACACGACACGGATACGATTTCGAACCCGAGAGTACGAGTGTATCACGTAGGTTGAGACCAGCGTGTATGCCGAGTTTCGTGGGTTGATTTGGTGTATTTTGCGTTTTGAGTCGTTTTGTCAAAATTGGGTTTTTCGGGTTCAAAGTTTTGAATATGTGATTTTTCGATCCTTGACTTTTTAGTCCGTATTTTCTGAATTGTTAGTTCATATATGATAATTATAACTTGTGGGAAGTGATCCGCGGGATCATCACCTAATTGTTTGCTTTTTCGAAGCATAATCGGGTTTTCATTGAATTGGATAAAATTGAGATTTATATGATATTTCGATTTTTGAGTTAAATGCGATATTTTGATTTCCAACTTCTTAGTTTACAAAATCTGAGTTTTCAGGACATATATGAGGTTTCGGATTTGTGGGAACCAACTTTTGGTTTTGTTTCATAATTTTCCATCAATTATGAGTATATATGCTTTCTATATATAGCTATGTAAAATATATATTATTTTTTTTTCCAACAATTATGTAAATATATATATATATATATATATCTATATATATATATATTATTTGTATATATATATTATATATATATATATATATATATATATATATAAATATATATATATATATATATATATATATATATATATATATATATATATTATATATATATATATATATAACCCCGTTGAAACCCATTGCTAATACATGTTGAGAATGGGTCGAGTTGGTATTACTTTCCTTTTGAGCATTGTATATATATATATATATATATATATATATATATATATATACTATATATATAGATAGTTTCTTGATTGTATATATATGTATATAATAGTGTATTAATTTGGGATATATCATGATTGTGTTTGCTGTTTTAGTCTCAGAATTTACCTCATTTCTGTAAGCACCAGTACACACATGCACACATCACTCTTTGTTAGATTTGGGTTTTGTTGTATTGTATATACACATGTGTGTATATACCTATGTATATATATATATATATATATATATATATATATATATATATATATATATATATATATATATAAGCTTGTTAATTCTTTTAGATTAGATTGTAGTTGTGTATATGACTATAGGAGCCCTAGGACAGATTTGATTTGTCATTTCGAGCTTAGTTTAGTCGAATTGGCCGACAAGTTGACCAAATTGACAAAAGTCAACTTGGGTCAAACTTGATCCAATACAACTCAAACGAACTCCGAATGACCTGAAATTTTGTGTATGACCTAGAAATTAGTAGACGGACCAGTTGACCCAGGTTTGACCAGGTTTGACTAGCGTTGAACAGGATTGACCAGAGTTGACCGAGGGTTGACTTTGACCAAAATGGATCTAGAAGCATGTAGTCTTGCATTGTAGCTATTTCTCTTGATATGTGGACTTGGTTGTGACATGTGTGTATTTTAAATAGGTTTACATCACCCAGTTTAGTTACACCTTATCATCAGCAGTTCGATTTGCCAGGCGAGTACATTCTCTGATCTTTTCATACTTCTTTGGATATGTTCTCTTGTTATAGACTAGTATACTTGATGCTGACATGATGTTCACACGGATTAGTACTCTCTGGATCTTTTTATGCGATGTTATCCTCTCGGATACATCGAGTATGTCATGTTCATGTAATTTATCATGGCCATCATGTACTCCATGTATTCATATTTATCCATGTGCACTCATATGTTATTCATGTACACTCATGACCATATGAGCTCCATGTATACAGTAGTTGATATCCATGTGCAATAACATAACATGTATTGATCCTTGTGTATTGATTGGGGGCAGGGAGAGTGTAGTTGGTTATGTGATCATTATCCCCAGTAGGTATCCATGTGCACTCCGTAGCTGTATCTATGTGCAACCCAGACCGTTACATAATCAATTCATGCTCTGATTCACGTAGAAGGTTATATTTCTCTATTCTATTATATCTCATTTTATAGTCTCTCTTTCTTGTTGATTTCCTTTACAGTGATTCATGTATAGTTTTCTATAGCTTGCTTTATATGTCCATTCCTGCTATGAACTGTCGTGAGAGATATGTGCTCGTTCCGTCCTAACTGGGCATGTTGAAAATTTTACAGGTATTGATGAGGAGTTGCCCTACTTATTATGACATTGGCTTAGATGACACTGGCGACGTGGACCCTCAGGAGGATCCCACAGTCGCTGAGGACTTGCCTATAGTCTAGCTGAGACTTAGTACTTTATTTGTATTTCTATTTGAGACTTTATGAGTTGTACTTGAGATTTATTCTGGTGGTTTACACCTAGACTTTTTATCTGTGACTCTCTTGAGATTCATTCTTCTATTCCATTTTAGTATTATGATTGAGTTACTTATTATTACTCTCCATTCGGAGCTTATTTTAGACTGTGTTAGATACTGTGACTCAGGACAGCGTTCTATCACCGACACTGCGGCGTAGGCTGGGCGTTCGTTACTTCTCGTGCCTTTACACTGGGTGCGGGTTGTGACACCCAGTGAAAGGGCACGAGAAGTAACGAACGCCCAGCCTACGCCGCAGGGTTGGTGGTAGAACACTGTCCTGAGTAAGTATCTAACACAGTCTAGAATAAACTCCGAATGGAGAGTAAATAATAAGTAACTCAATCACAATACTAAGATGGAATAGAAGAATGAATCTCAAGAGAGTCACAAATAAAAAGGAAATCTAGGTGTAAACCACCATAATAAATCTCAAGTACAACTCATAAAGTCTCAAATATAAATACAATAAAGTACTAAGTCTCAGCTAGACTATAGGCAAGTCCTCAGCGACTGTGGGATCCTCCTGAGGGTCTACGTCGCCAGTGTCATCTAAGCCAATGCCATAATAGGTAGGACAGTACTCCTCATCAATACCTGTAAAATTTTTAACATGCCCAGTCAGGACGGAACGAGCACATATCTCTCACAACTGTTCATAGCAGGAATGGACATATAAAGCAAGCTATAGAAAACTATACATGAATCGCTGTAAAGAAAATCAACAAGAGAGAGAATACAAAATGAGATATAATATGATAAATAGAGAAATGTAACCATCTACGTGATTTAGAGCATGAATTGGTTATATAAACGGTCTGGGTTGCACATGGATACAGCTATGGAGTGCACATGGATACCTACTGGAGATAATGATCACATAACCAACTACACTCTCCCTGCCCCCAATCAATACACAAGGATCAATACATGTTATGTTATTGTACATGGATAATAACTACTGTATACATGGAGCTCATATGGTCATGAGTGTACATGAATAACATATGAGTGCACATGGATAAATATGAATACATGAAGTACATGATGGCCATGATAAAGTACATGAACATGACATACTCGATGTATCTGAGGGGATAACATCGCATGAAAAGATCCATAGGGTACTAATCCGTGTGAACGTCGTGTCAGCATCAAGTATACTAGTCTATAACAAGAGAACATATCCAAAGAAGTATGAAAAGATCAGAGAATGTACTCGCCTGCCAAATCGAACTGCTGATGATGAGGTGTAACTAAACTGGGGCAATGTAAACCTATTTAAAATGCACGCATGTCACAACCAAGTCCATAATATCAAAAGAAATAGCTACAATGCAAGACTACATGCTTCTAGGTCCATTTTGGTCAAAGTCAACCCTCGGTCAACTCTGGTCAAACTTGGTCAAACTTGGGTCAACTAGTCCGTCTACTAATTTCTAGGTCATACACAAAATTCTAGGTCATTTGGAGTTCGTTTGAATTGAATTGGATCAAGTTTGACCCAAAGTTGACTTTTGTCAATTTGGTCAACTTGTCGGCCAATTCGACTAAAATAGGCTCAAAATGATAAACTAAATCTGTCCTAGGGCTCCTATAGTTATATACACAACTATAATCTATTCCAAGAGGGTTTCCAAGCATAAAACCTATATACATATAGGTATATACACACACATGTGTATATACAATACAACGAAACCCTTTTTCTAACAAAAGATGATGTGTGTGTGTGTACTGGTGCTTACTGAAATGGGGTAAATCTGAGATTAAGAACAGAAAAACATACCCATGGTATTACCCAAATTACTATACTACTATATACATATATATAAAGTAAGAAACTACTTGTATATATATACAAAAGCTCAAATGGAAAGATACGCAATGTTGCGAGATACTTAAAAAGTCTAAAATCTGGAATAACTCCCCCTCGACCCATTCTCCACGTATATGTGTTAGGAATGGGTTTCAACGGGGTTATACATATATATATAGTTAAATATATGCATAAAGCTATATATAGAAAGCACATATACCCATAAATAATGGAAAATTGTGAAACAAAGCCAAAAGTTGGTTCTCACATATTTGAAATATCATATACGTCCTGTAAACTCAGAATTTAGAAGCTAAAACGTTGGAAATCAAAATATCACATATCAACTAAAAATTGATATTAAAAAAAATGATCCAATTTCACCCAACGACCCAAAATCCAAAATACACCAAACAAACCCGCGAAACTTGGCATGCACATTGGCCTCGACCCACGTGATGTGTTCGTATACTCTCGGGTTCGAAAACGTGTCCGTGTCGTGTCCACAGAACGCGTATCAGAATTTCCCGATACCGCGTGGTACGCGTGCGTTCTCGCTCGTTTGAGCGCCGCACACGCAATGAAATGCCACGTGCTTGTGCACATAGCTGGGGGGATCCTGGGGTAGGTCTAGGACATGACGACACGGCAATATGCTGCCCAAAACAGTGCACGCAGACACACGCACCCGCGCGGCCTGCTGCGCGCGCGCTCGCGCGCCCTCGTGCGCGTGGTGCCGGCCTCGCTGCTCCCTCGTCGGGCCACACCGCGACTTGGGATTCGTCCTACGGATTGTTTAGGTCTAGGTCAACATGTTCCGGGTACTGGAATGGGTCTTTGCTGCGTCGTGTGCGCGCACGAAGTCCGTTTCCGCGACAAAATGAAGGTCTGAATGCACAGTGGCTGAGCGGTGCACGCGCGATATCTCCGCGCTCGCTCAACGAACAGTCGTGAAATTTTACGAGCATAAGGGCAGAGGTTTCCCCCACCTGCTCAAAAAATTTCACGCAAAAATATGCTCTGTGCATCGAGCAATCACACGCGGACAGCAGGACATGCACGGCCTCGTCCACGGGATCCGTGCACGTGCGTCCGTTGCCCGAAACGCCGCTGAAACGATGTCAAACCCAAATCTGTCTTCACAAAAGTTTATCAAAATCATATTATCTAAACATACATGAAGACAGAAACGAAAAACAACAACTTTCTATCCTAAGCGGCATTTCGTCGAACACGTGCCGTAAAGGACCGACACGTGTCCGATACCTCCATCAAACGGAGTCGAAATCCCACCAAATTTTGTGGAAAAGATTAGGGCACCTATATGGATGCAAAAATGAAGGAAAAATCAGATTTACAATGGTAGATTAGGATTTACCTATTGAGTGTCAAAACTCAATGATCGGGGCTCCTCGTTTGTCGTGTCGGTCGATTTCCCTCCAGCAAAAACCTTCGTCTCCACTCCAGAAATGCTCCAGCCGATCATACTCTCCTTAACGAGCACAACGGAGTTCATTTGGGAAGAAACGGACTTGGGATGAAGGAAAAAGGTGTTTTGGAGAGATGGATCTTAGGGTTTCTTCGTGGAGGCTCACAATTTTCACAAATGATGAAAAAGGAGGGGGTGCTACTGTATTGGGTGAACAAGGGGGTGTCTAGGGGTTAGGATTTCACTTGGGCCATCTCCTACTCAATTAGAAATGGGCCCAAGTCAAAAAGCTCAAAGGCCTACATGCAAAAAGGCTAAATAAATAATTAGAAGCCTTAAAAATAATCTAATGCACAAAACAAATTCTAAAAATGAAAATAACAATTCTAATGCATGGTTAGGCTCCTATACAAGTCCACTAAGGTTAAACCAGTTGCTAGCACAAACAAGAATCAACATATTCAGGAAATCACATAAAGGTCAAAAATGGCTGAAATGACTGAAATACCCTTCTATGAAAAAGTGGATGCTACAATCTCTACTCGTGTCTTCTAATCTTTCCAAAATCTTGAT
>JANAVB010019115.1:40000-53313 GCA_029216955.1 Iris pallida | reverse complement strand
AGGTACCGGCAGAAGAACGTGTGGATCTAGTGAAGTTGTTACTTCAGGATCTCGCACGTGATTGGTGGGAATCAGAGGAAGTGGGCATCAGACGTCCTGTGGCTTGGGATGATTTTACTACAAGATTCAAGACAAAGTACTATGGAGTTGTGGCACGGTTTGAGCTACAACAGAAGTTTATCAGCCTCAGGCAGGCTGGCAAGACTGTAGATGCTTATACAGCGGAGTTTTGCAGATTGAGTAGATTCGCCCCAGAGATGGTAGCAATAGAGAGCTAGAGGGCCATGAGGTTTCAGCAAGGATTTCATCTTGAACTCTTGCAATTAATAGAGGGACACAATTACCAGACTTTTGATGAGATATTGACGGCGACTCGAAGGCATGAGATCACCATAGAGAGGCCTGCAGTAAGGACTGGGGGTCAGAAGAGACCCCACAGTCAGATTGAAGGAGGAGGGGGAGCCGCGCCCCGAACAACAGCACCATCCACTGGCATTCGTATCCACGATGTGGCGATACGAGGACCAGCACCACCACCCAGGCAGCAGCAACAGCAACAGAGGAAGAACCAGCAACCCCCAGCGGGCTGCACTTATTGTGGAAAGATGGGACACACTAGAGATGTGTGTCGGACATTGAATGGGCTATGTCTGATATGTGGAAATCCAGACCATCGGGTTACCACATGTCCCATGAATTCGTGGTCAGGAGGACCAGGGTAGCAGTTTCCTGCTCTGCCAGCCCCAGGGGCAGGCCAGTATCGAGGACCAGCAGTGGCAGTAAGGACGTTGGCACAGCGTCCGCAGGCTCAGATATTTCGGCAGCAGGGACCGCCGATGCAGCAACACCAGCATAGACCACTCCAGCATCATCAAGGAAGGGGCCAACAACAACATCAGGTTAGGCCGCAGCATGGAAACCAGCAAGGAGGTCGAGGGAAAGCATTCACTCTGTCCTTGGAGGAGGCATTGGCATCGGGAGATGTTGTGGCAGGTAACATTCTCGTCGCCTCATATCCCGCAGTAGCATTGTTTGATTCGGGAGCATCCCATTCATTTATATCTGCACAATTTACGACACGACTAGAAATGGAGTTCGAGGCATTACCAGGGAGGTTGAATATACTCACTGGTAATGGGCTCGTAGGAGTTAGTAGAGTTATTCTAGCGTGTAGCGTTGTAGTTTGCGGGCATTCCTTACCCGCCCGTTTGATAGAATTTTCTGTTGGAAATTTCGACGTTATCTTAGGCATGGACTGGCTGAAAGACAGTCATGCGACAATAGATTGTCGTAGAAGGAGTGTATCTTTTGATATTTCAGGCATGGAGCGATTCATCTTAGTCAGATCAGAGGCAACTCAGCGAGAGTAGGGAGTAATAGCGACAATGGAAGAAGTTCAGATTCCGAAGGTAGTTGAAGAATTTCTAGACGTATTTCCTGTAGAACTTCCAGGTCTACCACCGGTTAGAGATATTGAGTTCAGTATAGAATTGGCACCAGGAACTAAACCGATATCAGATCGAGTTTACAGAATGGCGGATTCAGACCAGGCCAAGGTATTTCAGCATATACAGAAACTGAAGGAGAAGAAGTTCATCCAAGCTAGCGTGTCACCATGGGCAGCACCAGTGGTACTTGTGGGAAAGAAGGATGGGTCATCCAGATTGTGCATTGACTACAGGAAGCTTAACGCGGCAACAGTGAAGAACAAGTACCCACTATCCAGGATCGACGACTTATTTGATCAGTTGAGCCAAGCTAGAGTTTTCTCCAAGATAGATCTTCGTTCAGGGTATCATCAGGTGAGGGTTCGGAAGGAAGATATTCCCAAGATAGCATTCAGGTCGAAGTATGGGCATTATGAATTCTTAGTAATGTCGTTTGGGTTGACCAATGCTCCAGCGATATTCATGGATTTGATGAATCGCATCTTTATGCCATATTTAGACCAGTTTGTCGTTGTGTTTCTTGACGACATACTCGTATACTCTGCTAGTGAAGAGGAGCATGAAGACCACCTCAGGAAAGTGTTACAGGTTCTGAGAGAGAACCAGTTGTATGCCAAGCTCAGTAAGTGTGAGTTCTGGACGGGTCACATTTCATTTTCAGGTCACATCATATCAGGAGCTGGAGTAGCAGTAGATCCCAAGAAGATAGAAGCAGTAGAAAGTTGGCCAGTACCCAAGACCGTAGCAGATGTGCGGAGTTTCTTGGGATTAGCGGGATATTACAGAAGGTTTGTGTCAGACTTTGCAAGGCTTTCAGCACCCATCACCCGTTTGACTCAGAAGGATGTACCATTCGTTTGGTCGACAGAAAGTTAGGCATCATTTGAGACTTTGAAGCAGAAGTTGATATCAGCACCTATTCTTACATTGCCAGTTGGACCCGGAGGTTTTACAGTATATTTTGATGCATCAGGTAAAGGACTTGGATGTATCCTTATACGGCATGGGAAGGTGATAGCATATGCATCTAGGCAGCTTCGGGACCACAAGAAGAATTACCCAACTCATGATTTGGAGTTAGCAGCAGTAGTGTTTGCTCTGAAGCTATGGAGGTATTACTTATATGGTGACCGAGTGGAGATGTACACAGATCATAAAAGTCTGAAGTACATCTTTACCCAGAAGGAACTGAACATGAGGCAAAGAAGATGGTTGGAGTTGATCAAGGATTATGACGTAGAGCTTCAGTATCATCCCGGCAAGGCCAATGTAGTAGCAGACGCTCTTAGCAGGAGAGGCGGCGTATTTATGTTGACAACACAGAAGCATATCTTAGAAGACCATCAGGAGATGGGCATCGAAGTTATACTTCCTAGTGATGTAGGAGTTCTAACAAGTCTGCAAGTTCAATCTGACTTAGTAGACAGGATCAAGGCAGCTCAGGCACAAGACCCAAGGATTCAGAAGCTTAGGGCAGAATGTGAGTCAGGACTCAGGAAGGAGATGAGAATTCATGAAGATGGTACACTTAGGTTTGGATCACGTCTATGTGTACCTAGTGGAGATATCAGACAGGAGGTTATGGCAGAGGCTCACAGTTCTCAGTATTCTATTCACCCTGGAGGGACCAAGATGTACCAAGATATCAAACAGTATTTCTGGTGGAACGGGATGAAGAGGGAGATAGCTAGATTCGTTTCCCATTGCTTGGTATGTCAGCAAGTGAAGGCAGAACAGCAGAGGCCAGCTAGGTTATTGCAATCGCTTCCTATCCCGGAATGGAAATGGGAGTATATTACAATAGACTTTGTGACCGGTTTATCGAGATCACCAAGTGGTAAGGACGCTATTTGGGTAATAGTAGACCGACTTACTAAGGTAGCACACTTTCTTCCTTTCAGAGTAGGACAATCTACAGAAAAGTTGGCAGAATTATATATGCAACGGATAGTCAGGCAGCATGGAGTCCCTGTCAATATTGTGTCGGATCGAGATACCCGCTTTACATCACATTTCTGGAAGAGCTTACATCATAGTCTGGGTACCAAGTTAAGATTTAGCACGGGCTACCATCCGCAGACGGATGGGCAATCAGAAAGAACAAACCAGACTTTAGAAGACATGTTACGAGCCTGCACTTTAGATTTTGGAGGGTCTTGGGAGAGTCACCTGCACTTGGTCGAGTTCTCATACAATAATAGTTATCAAGCCAGTATCCAGATGGCGCCATTCGAAGCACTATATGGTAAGAAGTGCAGGTCGCCGCTTGCATGGGATGATATTGGGGAGAGGAAGATGTTAGGCCCAGAAATGATTGTTCAGACAGTTGAAGTGGTTAAGGGAATTAGAGAGCGACTTCGAGTTACGCAGGACCGGCATCATCATTGGGCGGACCAGCATCGTAGGCCGTTAGAGTTCTCTGTTGGGGACCATGTATTATTGCGGATCTCACCTACTCGTGGGGTCATTAGATTTGGCGTTCACGGGAAATTGAGTCCGCGGTACGTAGGCCCATTTGTTATCTTTGATCGGATAGGCGATGTTGCTTATCGTTTATCCCTCCCACCTTCGTTACGAGAGGTGCATGACGTGTTTCATGTATCTTAATTACGTAGGTATGTATCGGACCCAAGCCATGTCCTCGATCACTCTGAGCTGGTTGTTGGTACCAACCTGTCTTACGAGGAACAGCCTGTGTTTATTTTGGACCGAAGAGAGAAGATACTCAAGAACCGAACAATTAGTCGTGTCCGTGTTGCTTGGGGTCATCACTCCTTGGGAGAGTCAACGTGGGAACGTGAGGATGACATCCGATCACGGTATCCACACCTGTTTGACTCACAAGGTATATCTCTTTCTGTATACCTTGATTGTCCTGATTCTTCATGCTTATCACCTTACGGGTAGAACTACTTGATATCGTGGATTGATGAATTTACATATATAGTACTTGCTTTTTGATATGGTAAAATGATTGCTTGCTCACTAGAATTGCTTGTATTAGTTTAGCTCCGATATTTTTACCTGCTTGGATTTGAAATTCCGAAGACGGAATTTTTCTAAGGTGGGTAGAGATGTCACTCCCCGTTCCCGGAATGCATATTTTTATATACATGTGCAACTCGTGTATATTTATTTAGTATTTATCATGTATTATCCTGTATTTAAATTCCTTTAATTTTATGTTAATTAATTATCTGCTCTTTAATTTTCATGTTAATTATTTTCTATATTTTATTTCTGCATTCTATTTTCTTCCTGCTTTTATTCTCTGCTTTGGTCTTATTGGGTTCGGCCATGGAGGGTTTTCGGGTTCATGGTGGACAAACCCGGCCCATAACTTCCACCTACCACCACCCTTCATAGTTAAGGCTTCCTTCTCCTTCTCTCTCCTCATTACTTCTCTTCACCATTACTTCTTTTTCTTCTTCCTCTCATCTCTCTCTCCACCAACCACAGCAGGCAAGTGCAATCTTGCTTCTTGCTTGGAGAACCATTTTTATGGTTCATTTCTCTTCCTCTCATGATCCTGGGAGAGTTTAGTTCTTGGCATTTTTGATTTCTATGGCTTGTTTTCTCTAGATCTAAGTTGTTGTATTTCGGTTATTCATAGGTTTTGATCTCCCAACTTAGCGTGTCTTCTGGCTGGGAACTTCATTTTCTGGCTGGGACGAAGGCTGAGTCACGCACACGTCATTACGTGTTGGCGTGTATTTTGAGTCACGCTCATGTTCTTACATGTTAGCGTGTATTTTTAGTCACGCTCGCGTTCTCATGAGCGTGCGTGTATTTTTAGTCACGCTAACGTTCTCATGAGCGTGCGTGTATTTTTAGTCACGCTCACGTTCTCATGAGTATGCGTGTATTTTTAGTCACGCTCACGTTCTCATGAGCGTGCGTGTATTTTTAGTCACGCTAACGTTCTCATGACCGTACGTGTATTTTCAGTCACGCACACATCCATGAGTGCGTGTATTTTCAGTCACGCACACATCCATGAGTGCGTGTATTTTCAGTCACGCACACATCCATGAGTGCGTGTATTTTCAGTCACGCACACATCCATGAGTGCGTGTATTTTTAGTCACGCACACGTCCATGAGTGCGTGCATAAATTTCTTATCATTTTCTACACTCACACTGTGCATGCCAACATGAACCGTTTTCACGCTCACTTCGACTAGACTTGTTGGCGTGATTTGTTGGCCTTAGTATAACCTACTCAACTTGGCGTGACTTCTTGACCTGGGTGTTTTTATTTGTCCTATAATTATTCATTTAATGATGGCATGATAATTCTTCTATTATATCCTTACGCCTTTTGCGTGAATTTCTTGATAAATCATGATATGTTAAATTTGTTAAAATGGATTGTTATGTGGAATACGCCTTGTGTCCTGATTGATCCATGGATACCATGTATGACTAGAACTTGACCTTGAGAGTTGTAGACTCGACCCATGCAATACTAAATGACTTTCATGCCTTGTCACCATCTATTTTACATAATTCCAGGATAACTTGGGACTCACAATAGCAAGCCATAAGAGTTGATTGGCCGTTCAAGATGAATTGTTTGTGTACTGTATCTACTCTGTCGCCTAACTGAGATGATCAGAATGTCAGGATATGACGGGCCAACTTCTGTCCTTGTTTGGTTGGGAGGTTGGTTCGAAGTGTCGTGATGTTATGTGAATCCTAGTGGGAATCAAAGATCTATTATTATATTCTCTTACTTACTGGTTTAAACCTTCATATCGTGCTCCCTTGTGGTACTTGCTATTAGAGGTCTAACCTCTCTGGTTTTGCATGGCCAGATTTAAAGCCGGTCCCCGAGGATCCAGCTTACTTCTACCTCCAAGATGGTCAATACTAGGGGAATGATCGCAGGAGGACTCGAGTGGGTTTCCTTACTTCACCGCTCGTTTTGTCATTTACTTTATACTTAGCCGTTTGGCACCGACATGTTAGTCGGATCGTCTTGTACTTACTTTTGCATAATTGTAATTAAGTCAGACTGCAGCTGATAACAATTGTGTATACCTTGCTATACCATCCGGCTATGTTTTGTAAAGCCAGATCTCCAGAATATTTTGACTGAGCGTTTGGGACGCCTTACTGCTTCATCTTACATGTTCTTTATTACTGTTTCTTATTTGAATGATTGAGACAATAGATGCGAAATGACCATAGTAAGACTTTTATGTAGTATGTACCCTCTCGTCTGGTTAGACAGCATTGATCATATTATACGGTATTCATCTACCCGTAATTCGTAGCTGGCTGAGTCATTCCCCCGCTCTCTAGTATTCTGGTTCTGGGGCGTGACACGCATCCTTTTCAGCAGCTCAGTTATGTGCATCCTCAGTTATGTACATCCCTTCAGGTTATATGCCGCTCTTCCAGCCAGGCTCACCGCCGTCAAAATGCTTCGACTACTAAAGCATTTATTGAGCAGAACGTGGGTGGCAATCAACCCTCAAGCCAAGGAAGGGAAAAGAACCACAAGCCAACCTGTGGCCAGGGGAGGCTTCGAAAGAGCCTCCAAAGGCCAAGGAAGACCGGGATCGAAACTGCGGCTAAAGGAGCAGCTTTCAACACAACCAGAATGGGCTATACCCATTTTGAAGGAAGAAAGTGCCACCAAAGCCGCAACACCGCATTCCGATCTATGGCTCTTTCTGCACAACGAAGACGAGGCTCGAGCATCCCTATCTTTGGATGCAACAGGCACCTTCCGCCTGCCTCAGAAGCCCTCGACTCAGACTTTTGGATGTAACAGTCACCTACAAGTGCATCAACGAAGACACTGCGTCGCATCTTCACCCTCGGGAGCATCTCGTCAACAGAATGCATTCGAGTACACAAGTTCATGTCGGAAAGACGAGATAGAACGAGAAACAAACCCTCTCTCCATGCCACTATTTATAGGCCGGGCAAATCAAACCCATGCGCCAAATGGATGGCTCTCCGAATTTCGTGCAATGAATTTGCATTAAATGGATGAACCGGATGCTTCGAATTCAGCTAAGTCAAAACGGCTATTTAAAGCACTCGAAGAACGTAACAGTCGCACCATTAAAGATGTGTCACGAAGCGGATGCGCCGGCCAGACCGCGCATCACACAGACGCGCCCTTCAACATCAAGCACATCACACAGACGTGCCCTTCAGTACCAAGCACATCACAGGGATGCGCCCCCCACGCGTCCCCATATGCCTAGTGGAACGCCAGCCGACGCACCCACTCAGCTGTCCATCGAATATCACAAACATTAAATGCTGAACTGATAGAGTTGGCAGCACGCCTCCCGAAGTCTGAACAGTCAGCAGCTTTTTCAGAAGATGAAGCATCGCCAACGTCAGCGTCATCATTATTTTCCTCTGACGGCTACTGCCACATGGCCACTCAACCACTCGTATGCGCCTCCACAGCCATGTGCCCAAATCTGCATACGCCTCAAAAGCTGTGCGTCTCAGACTTTTCACTGATCCCTAAAGACAGAAGGAAAGTCACCAGTAAAGCTCTGTATGCGCCTCAAAAGCCATGCACCCGAGACTTCTTCCTGATCCTAAAAGACAGGAGTAAAGTCACTACTGAAGCTCTGCATGCGCCTCAAAAGCCATGCACCCAGAATGGTTCGTGACTCCTAAAGGTTACGAGCCAAAGTCTCCTCATGCGCCCAATCTCAGGTGCATCCTACCAGATCATTCCCCACCAAATCCAAGATCTCCGAGCCATGGGCCGATGACACGTGTCCTTTGACCCGACTCACCCAAGATCTCAGCAACAGAAAGATCTTCTTCTCTGCTACGTGTCGGCTCACAACAGCAACATGAAGAAGTCAATCCCTCGATCAGGGCGTATCGTTCATGCGCCTCCATCAGCAATCAACACGTGGCGTCTCCGCGTACAGGTGCATCCTACATGCGCGCATGAGCAGCCAGCCTGTAAAGCTATAAATAGAGGGATTATTTCTTTCTTTCGTACACACATACCTACCCACACAATGAACATACAGAGACTTCGCACCACCAGAGAGGCAGATACAGACACTCAACGTCTTCCTCCTCTCAGTAAGCTCCAGCACCCAGAGCAATCCAGACCTTCAGAGAACCGATAACCGTCGTCAGATCGTCAACGGAGTCAACGCATTACCACTCACTCCATCGGCACAAGGAACCCAGATAAACAAAAGTGTACTCCTAGGACTACATCTAAGTCCTATATTGTAATACTGTTCTGTTTGTATTGAAATTTGCAATCAAAGAATTTTAATGGCAAACAATATATACCAGAGAGAGAGAGAGAGATATATTCTTACCACTTTTGAATGAGAGAAAGAGGGGATTGACAGCTACTTCGAATGTGAGATTGTTTCAGGTAATTGTCTTCGTCGTATTCTTTCTTTGACAGTCATTGCAATCAGTTTTCATTCTTCAAGTAGTTTTGGTGATTCGGTTCGATCGATGGAGAATTTTGTAGATGACGTATTTCTTTAATTCATTAGTAAAAGCTTTTCGAGGGTTAGACTCCGATCGATTCGTAGTTTTTTTCACAAAACTTTTCTACGTTTTCCATAATTTTGGCAAGATGTGTGTTTTTATTGTTTGGTTCTCTCGTAGTCTCTTGGTTTGGAAGAACGGTTTTCGCGATTCGTTCCTAACACAAAAGTCAATCCATGTATGAGAGAGTCGTAATTCATTGTCCCGATCATATCAAGGTCGAAAGAATTTTTCCACATGAACCTAATTTCAACTAGGCTATTCAAACCATAAGCCAACAAAATGCTATTGCCAGGAGCTAGACACTACATTACGAGTTAGATATATCAATAATGTGCTAGGGACTGTAATAATGGTGAGAAATTTATTGATCGCCCTAAAAGACTGTATGAGATTGTTGTACTATCTTGGATAGTCTTGGTGACTTAAAAAAATTTCACCTCCCATTCTCATGAGCTATATAAACATCTTTATGAGGGGATTTTTTATTTTACTTTGATTGATACTTATTGAATTATTTGAGTTTGTGTTGAAATATGTGTTAAGTGTTATTGGGCTTTAGTCCCACATTGCCTAGAATGATAGGAGAGGAGGCTAGCCTCTCCTATATATATGTAGTCTCTGTTGCAATAATAATCACTTAGAATACCGTCAGAGCCACCCTCTCCACACAAACCTACCCCTAACCTCGCCCTCCCCTCCCACGCTGCCGCTGCCGCTGCAGCTACTGCACCGCTGCTCTCGCTGTCGCTGCAGCTGTGCTGCTGCGGCTGTACCGCTGTTGCGGCTGCTACTACTGCTGCTGCTGCCGTGGGTGCCTCCGTGCACACCACTTTTAGGGGTCCTACTGTGTAGGTAAGCCTAAACTTGAGATTTATCTCATATGTAGTACCTACGGTGTAGGTAAGCCCAAACTTGAGATTTATTTTATCTATGGCACCTACAATGTAGGGAAGCCTAAAATCGTTCTTGAAGATTTATCTCATATGAGATTCTCAAAAAGATGTCGATGATGTCTAGATCCGATGAAACCAGACATATTCGGATTTAGGAGAGGACGGCGAGGGCAAGCGTGAGTCATGGAGCAAGTATGACGTGATCGAGAAGAAGCATCGATGGAGGCGATCCTCAAGAAGCTGGATGCTGACGATGTGGTGACGTCGATAAAGTTGATAAAGGTGTCGGCTAGGAATAGTACGACACGAGCGCCACCAAAGTTAGAATTAACCTCCATCGATCTGATGTTGGATGGACCAGCCACCTATCTGAGTTGGTCACGGCGGGTGAGAAGAACCCTTGCAGGAAAGAACCTGGAGGGATTCTTGACGGGCGAGAAGACAGAGCCGAAAGAGGGCTCGATAGGACGCAACGAGTAGAAATCCACTCATATCATAATTTACATCTGGCTTCTCAATTCCTTAGTCCAGTCTATTGCTTCCACAGCAGATGGCATTGAGATGGTGAAAGACGTATGGAAGAAGTTGAGAAGAACTTATGATGGCGTGGAAAACAACCTACGGATCTTCCAGATAAAAGGGGAGATCGATGATACCGTACAGGGGAAGAAGACGGTGCAGGAGTATGCTACAGAGTTGGAGCATCTCTGGCTGGATTATGATCACTCCTCGAAACGGGCAAGCTGCGGGGACCCGAAGTACAAGGAGAGATATGTGTGCCTGCAGGAGAGGACGATAAAATTTCTCAAAGGGATGACTGCAGCATTTGCACAGAGGACAGCCTTACTTCTCGTCCAACCAGAGATCCCTAGTCTTGAGAAGGCTATCTCAGCCATGATCCAAGAGAAGACGGGAATCAGATTACAGACAGGGACATGTGGTCCTCCCGAAGCAAAGTCAGCACTAGCAGCTGCTAGCTCGGGCGACACAGGATCCAATGGAGAGCTCTGGTAACACATTCGACAGTGCTACAACTGCAGGGAGATGGGCCATCATCGATATGCTTGTACCAAACCCCCTAAGGAGGAAGACTCAGGTGGTAGACAAGGACGAGGATATATTGGACGTGGACGTGGTCGAGGAGGCCGACGAGGCGGCCGAAGAGGCTATCGGGCAAACTTGCTGGTGGCAGAAGGGAATGGAGGAGCTGGTGGCACCTTTACTGAGGAGGATCAGGCACTGCTGGACCTGCTAGAGAGAAAGCAGAGAGCGTCGACCGCAGGAGACAGGAAGAGCGGAGCAGAGGAGACATCCACCCCATTTTTCGGAGGCAACGTCGCTATGTATGCTCACCCAACAGAAGGTACTGACGAGTCACTCGATCTTGCATCTATGTCTTCCCTTAAAATGTCAGACTGGATTATCGACTCAAGATCATCTCGCCATGTGACCGGGAACACTACTGAGTTTTCTTCATACACTCACCTAGCACCAGCAGACACCATTCAGACTACAGATGGTACTTTCCAACCAGTGGTCGGTAAGTATCACCCCCAATTTTTGAATTAGGGGTATTTTTGTTATTTTTTAAGTTTTATAATTTTTAGGAATTTTTATTTATTTTATGTGATTTTTTGGAATTTATTTGGTTTGATTTGGATTTTATCCAATTCGGACTCAAGTTGGAGACCCGGGTAGCCAGGACCCTAGTGGGACCCACATACTAGCTGGGCTTGGCCCACATACCATCCAAATTATGTTAGAAATCATGAACCCAACTTCCATGGCTTAATTAGTCATTTTAGAGACTTAATTAGTTCATTAGAAACAAACCGAACCAAACCGAAACAAACCGAACCCAACCTAAGTCTAATGGGTTTAGAGGGCTATTGGATCCCACCCAAACCCAATAACCCCCCCCCCCCCCCCCCCCCACTTGGCCGGCCACATATAGGAGAGCCCCCCCCCCCCCTCTTTCTTCTCTACTAAGCAAACTCTCTCTCTCTCTTTCAAAAACTCATTTTCTCCCAAAGCTTTCTTCCTCCAAGAAAAACCCATTTTAGGTATGTAATGAATTCTTCATTTATTATCTTTTGCATTTAATGTCTTCACAATAATTATAGAGGGAGAGATTCTCTACACTTTACCCACAAATTTTGTAGGATTCCCTAGAAATCTAGGTTAGAGATTTTTAGAGGTTTTTATATTAAGAGTGGTATATATATATATATATATATATATATATATATATATATATATATATATATATATATATATATATATATATATAAAATATATATATATATATATATATATATATATATATATATATATATATATATATATATATATATTTTAGGGGTTCTTGACTCTCTCTTCCTATTCCTTCACGTCTAATAAAACATATTCGTGCTTGCGTAAGATGTTATCGAGTTAGCGAGCGTGGCTCGGCGAGTAAGTGTTTGAATATGCGTGGAACACTAAGGTAGAACATTGAACAATCGAACAATTGAAGCGACGTGCATCGAGTGCACGGGTCGCGGTAGGGCAATGATGGTAGAACATTGAAAGATGATAATGAGATGTGCATCATGTGCACAGCTCCGAGAACATTGAACACTAGGCGTAGAACATTGAATACGGCGCTGAGCGTGCCCTCGTGGCACTTATGTTACGAATGGTACGCGTTGAATACGGGTATGAGATGACTAAGCCGCTGGGCGTCGTGCATCAATATGGATGTGTTGGGGCATAACGCCGACGGAGCTCCCCATATGAATGGTGGATTATGTTTATGGCACGGGAAACCGTTTATGGCACGGGAAATCGTTTATGTGCGACACTATGTTTATGGAATACGAGATTGGTTGGTATGCTATGGATGGTATGATATGGTACGTATTGCATGGTCAATGGACTCGGATGGCCCGTGCACGGGTACGGCTTCCCTCGAACGGTTACGCCGGGGCGCCGGGACCGTTCGGCCTAGGAGGGAATTATGTGTGGTATTTATGGTACACAACATTCGGACGGATTGGGACCGTCCAGTGCTGTGATAAGCTATGATATCCGTAAGTTTGGGATCCTTCGGATACTGGGCTAGCAACCCGTATCGAAGTGATTGTAGGCTTACACATATGAGATGCCAAGTCCATTACGGTGCGAAACACCGTGACCTTCATATAGTTAGGGCCGGTAGGCTGAGATGAGAGCTGGGTACAGGCGCAGGGCCTGCCACCCATTATGCATATGTTTACGTTTATGATTGGTCGATTGCGTGAATGACATGATTTTATGTTAAGTTCTAACCAGTGCAGGCTAAGGAAAATGGGACGAGATGAGCACGATCACTATGTTTATGTTCAGATTATGTCTAACTGTGTCTGCTGCAGGAACACGATATGAGACACCATTATGCTAAGTTGCTATGTCGAATATTGCCATGAAACTGATCCTAAGGCTA
>JANAVB010019115.1:0-37500 GCA_029216955.1 Iris pallida | reverse complement strand
GTCTTGACCTAGAATGACTAAATAGGATTTAAATTGTCTTGACTTTAATTCCTAAACGTAGTATTGATACGTCTTGTTCTCTATAGGTCCTCGAGACGATGTATTTGCTCCAGTTGACATATTATACCATATTACAGGCGAGTATATTCTCTGACACTTTTCTAATTTACGATGATTGTTATAATTCATATAATTAGTATAGATATGCTTGTTCTCGACACATTGGTCACACGGATTGGTATTCATGGATCCCGACATGAGATGTTATTCCTCGTTATCTTGGTATATCTTGTGCAAGCCCCTTGTAGTTCTTGTGCAGTATATGGACAGTGATTCTCGAGGAGACTTGCTTCCTTCTCGTAGAATCCTGTGTCATAACGTGTCTTGCTTGGATCCACTCTACCAGTCGGGGACGGGGAGTACTAGTATAGATGTGTGGTCATTATCCACCTTGTTTATTCTTGTAGACCTTGAATGCTACCAATCCTACACTCCACGTAGGATTGGCTGATCAGTAGACCTTGTGCAGACCCAAGCCGGCCACATATTGTAGCTAGTACTCACATACCTAGAGATATGATTCTTGATTCTTGTACATGCCATGATCAGTTTACTTGCCTTGTTCTAGCTCTAGATTTACAGCTTACCTTGCCATGATACTCACATGTACATTCCATGATTTTTTTGTATATACTCTCTATTTACAGTCTTATAGCTTTTGTCATATCTTGTGAACCGTTGTTAGTAGATTGTACTCGTTCCATCCTGATAGAATATGTTGACAAAATATTACAGATGCTGATGAGGGAGATTATTGTACCTACTACGGTCCGGATAACGTAGTGGGCATAGACTTGGAGACGTTGGTCCAGCAGGGCTTAACTCCGCCTGACGAGACCTTACCACTTGCTTAGTTAGAGTAGGTCTTTTGTACTGGATTTGTCTCCAGCTACTTTTGAGACTGTTATTATTATGGATTGTATTAGAGACTTGGACTTGTATATATTCTTGTGTTGGACTTGACAGGTTATTATTTTATTATCGTCTTGTTGTCTTTATCTTTCAGTCTTTACTTTATCATCTTAGAGTTGTGATTTGAGCACTCATATATATTCATTGCTTGTCCTCCGTTCGGAGTTGACCATATTTTCGACAAGTTTTGATGTATATATATAAACTGTTTAGAGTAGAAAACCTACAGCGTTCCACGCCGTTTTTACGGTGAGGGCTGGGCGTTGTCACGTACACGTGCCCTTATAGCGGGTGCGGGTCGTAACACGTTTTAGTGGTGGCCCACGCAGGTCCTGTAGTCGCAATTAGTGCGATGTTGTGGCGGCACTCGTCTTAGAGTGTTGACTACGAGCCTGTGTTACACATAGGAGGTAGTAGGTTAAGAGTGCTCAATCACAGTAGGATCTTTTCTTACTTATCTTGCTTACCGTCTTTGATATTGATTTACTGCATTCTAGCTGTCCTCCTTTGATATTGCCTTCATGTGCCATATTGATATCTTCTTTTCAATTTGTCTCCAGGATAGTTATGACTCATTCTCCTGGTGAGGAGCACGGGGAGACGGAGAGGTCTGCCACCTGTAAAACCCCTAAATTTTCTATTTTTTTATATTAAATTTGATACCGATTTAAAATTTTTGTACTGTATGTCACGTAGTCATATTGTACGTCGTATGCAAAATTTTTGTTTGCTCGACGAGTACGAATATGTGCGAGCGTACATATTTTATAAAAATATTTTCTTTTCTATTTTAATAAACACTTTCAAAATTATATAATTATTATTCTTGCTATAAAAAGCCTTTTGTTTCTAAAAAGTTATTAATAATAAATAATATTTTGTATACTAGAAAAGTCTAATTATGTAAAGAATATTTTTGCATACATATATTTCGTAATTGTTTATTGGTTTATTTTAAATAAAAATATAATTTTCTAGATTTACTAATATTAATATTTTATTATTCGAAAAGATATTTAAAAATATTTATTAATTTTGAAATTATTATTATTGGTATTTTGAAAAATATATTTGGAAGTCATTGTGGCCATTTAAACCTTGATTTGATTTATGGACTTATTTAAATAATTAAGTATTGAATTTGAATTATCCTATTCGATTTTAAACTAAAGTTTTAATTTGATTTAATTGGATTTAAATTAGATTTGGATTGAGATTTGGATTTGGATTTTAATTTGATTGTTTTTCAATTAAATTAGGGAATATCTATTTTGGGTTTAAATAAATCCTAAAACTCTATCTAATTGGGAATTCCCATATCCTATAAATAGGCAGGTACTCCTCCAATTCATTATTCTCCATCCACAACAAATTATTCCACAAATAATTCTCCAACCATGGTGCGTGCCCCGTGTCCGTGTTCCATCGTCCAAATCTTATTCCATTAGTTTACATGTACATTATTCATCTTCTTCCCCGTGTCGGACACACCCCGACATCAATAAATTTCCAAACCATATCCCTATCCCTCTAACCCGTCCACACGACACCCCGACCAAACCCTGCCTGTCATCTCCTCCACCATGGAGCACCTCGACAACCCACTGCCATCACCCTATACCCTGGCCGACTCCCAGCCACCACCGCCAACCCCTCGTAGCCGTCACACCCGACCCGGCCATGCTCGCCGCCACCGCAGATCATCAACACCACCATCGACGTCGACACCAAAACCACACCACCACCGCAGCCACTGTCGCGGCAGCCCTGTCACCCCCGTCCCAGCCACCACAATAGTCGACCCCCGGCAAAAACCCCACCGGCCATCACCACCGAGCATAAGGAAAACAAAAACCCAAAAGAAAAAGAAGCCAGAAACCCTAGAAATTAAACAAACACACACCTTACCTCCGCCCCGCCTTGGCCGGGCCACCGGGCTCGTCGCTCCGCCGTCCGACCTAACCCACTGACCCCCAACCCTCTTCGCCTCGCTGGGAACCCGCCTCGATCACCTCGCTACGACGCCCACGGGAGCACGCCTCCGTGCGTGGAGCCGCGTCGGCCAGATCGGCCGCGCCAACGGCATAGGGCCATCGCCCAGGGCCGCAGTCGTCGTCCGTCGGCCGGATCCGCCGTCAGCGTACCCAGCCGTCGCACTGCTTCCTCTTCACGCGCGTACGCGTCCGACCCCACAGCACCGCCGCGTCGAAGCTCCGGCCACTTCCCTCTCCGACTTCCCACGCGCGCGCATCTCCGCCGACCATGGCCGAGAAACCCTCTTCCTCCGTGCTTCCCGTTGCCCCTTACCTTCACCCTCACGCCCTCAGTTCCTCTCTCTCTCCCTCAGTCCGGCGCCGCCGCGCTGAAACCCGGCGAACGCCTCTCTCTCTCTCTCTCGCCTCCCTGCTTCCCTCTCTCTCACTCTGCATTCTCTCTCTCTCCCACTCGTTTCTAGAAAAACCCTTTTTCCGAGTCTCTTCTTCTTATTCATTCATTTCGTGTAACAAGAGAGAAGTGACTCTCTGTTCTCTCTTTCGAGAGAACAGCTGCTTCTTTGTTGTCTAAAGATATTTTAAATCTTTCTTTTCTTTTCTTTTATTTGTGTTTTGTTATTAATATTTTGTTTTATTATTATTATTATTATTATCATCATTAAAACTGTAACAATATATTATTTCAGTTATGATTATTCTATTAATATTATTGTTATTATTATTTTAATTGATTGGGGAGTCAACAACAGTCCATAGCTATTATTGTCAATATTATTATTACTATTATAGTTATTTTTTTGTTTGTTTGTTAAACTATTTATTTATCAAAACTAGGAATTAGATTATTTATAGTGTTTTCTAGATATCCTACTTAATAAGGTTCGAGTTTTTGCCTAAAAGTTATTTTAATTTCTAGTATTACCTACAAGAAATTTTACTAATGAAATATAGTTCTTTCTAAATCACATTTTTACTACTTAGAGTTTTAGACGAAAAATGATTTCTAACTTATAAGTACGTATCTTTATCTAAAATATTTTCCAATTTATTATAAATAGTTTTCAAAAATTGTATTTATCTATATTTTCTTCGATTATCCTCTTGTCCATAACCAAGCCCATTCCTTCCTATTTCCTTCCAATTCAAGCCTACCTTATGTCCACCCTAGCCAATTTCACCATTCTGGACCCAATGAAACTGACTGTGTCACCATCTGAGGTCACCTTGCATTGTTGTTACATCGAAGTTGCAGTTCGTGCTACATAGATTATCGCAGCACACCGGACGCAATATCAGGCAAGATACCTTGCCATTCGCTGTTTAATTATTGTAGCTCATATTTCATGCATTATTTATTTTCTTTATGCAAAATAAACTGTGATACATGGCATAACTGTTAGAACTTACTGTTCGTTATTATTTTTGCTATGTATTATTTTTCTCACATTAAACCTAGATTTAAGGGACCACCTTGTGTGTTGCATTCATTGGCCTTGACACGTTGTAACACGAAGTTGTGTGTCGCATGTAGGACACGAAAGTACGTGATTGGCTGGCCACCAGTACGTACAAGCCGTGCGATAGGAATAACCGCTAATAGAGATTGCATGCTAGTTTGACTTAGCGGTTATAGTGGTCTTGTGTTGTGGATACAACACAGTAGGCATTGGGCGGAGAGGACAATTACTTAGCGTATGGGCTTCGATGCACTTCCCTTGTGACCCGGACTCTCCGTTGGAGATACGGGGTTGAGGACCCATGCTCTTCCTGCTGGGGCCTCTGGTGCCCAAGAGGGGACTATGCCGATCCTATTTAGCCAGGGCCCATGCGTAGGAAGGATTGTTCTTAACTACATATCACTTAGAATGGTTAGGTACCTTTATCCGTTAGGTACGAGTACTTTTGGTTTGGGTACTTGTATCTGACCGTGGCTTGGAACAATAACTTGTCGCGGATTAGTTCGTCACATCTTGTCCTTGTTTGGTTGTAGGTGTGACTTACTACTTCGATGAGAAGGTATTGAACCTTGTTGGGGTCCGGATACCATATCGGATTCTTAGCATGGAAAGATACATCGCCGTGAATTAGTTTACCATCTTCTGTCCTTGTTTGGTTGGGGGGATGGTACGCTCGTTCAGTAGGTGCGTATTGGACCATGTTATAAATTCGATTGACTTATTTATTGAGCAATATTTATTCAGTTTATATGGCATGCTATTATGTGTCGTGTTACGTCCCTCTGAGGACCTGGTTGTCTTGCCAGGTGTGTGCTATTGTCTTTCGCAGGTGCTTTAGCTCTAGCCGTGATCTTCGCTATTTCTTCGAGGATGATTGCACTTGGATCGTCTTCACTTCGCTAGCCACTCATTTCATTTTCTATGTACTTTTTTTTTGTTGGCAGTGGATTTGTCTCCGCCCAACATATTGTATCAAGACAAATATATTCTCATTATATGATCTTTTATTCATTTATTCTGTGTGGATGAGATTAGTTATGGTTCTACTACATTTTACAGCTTATGTATTTATACGAGGCTTCCATATATTGGAGTATACTTCGTATGAATACAGCTGGCATGTCTACGTTCCTAGTCCTACGTATTTTGGGACTGGGGCGTTACACCATCTCTGGCGGGCAGGCTCCGGTCACTTCCCCTGCAGATGGGACTTCTGTTGGGGCTCTCGGGGGTACTCCTCCAGCGCTCTCGATGACCGTCCCTGGGGTTGCGGGTGCTCTTCCCGCAGTGTCGGGGGCTACGACGGGAGTTGTCGGGGGCGTTCTTCCTCCTGCTGCGCAGCGGATTCCTCCGCTAGTTGCAGATGTACTTCCACCTCCACCTCCTCTGCCTACAGAAATGGGGCAGATGCTTACCTTCCTCCAGCAGATGCTGGAGACTCAGAGAGCCCAGGCCGAGGCTCAACAGAGGCAGACAGACGCGATGCGTCAGGGCATGGAGGATGCCCATCAGTTGGCTCTTGCAGCCATGGAGCAAAGGGCTCCGCATCCGGGGACGCGACCGAGGTACGGAGATATCCAGGACTTCAAGAAGCTCGGTCCCCGTGACTTTAGCGGGACCGAGGGTGTGGTCTATTCAGATGATTGTCTCGAGGATATCGAGCGGCAGATGAGGGCCTCCCGCCTGGCAGACGACCTGAAGGTCGAGGTGGTAGGTTTGCAGTTGCTAGACATTGTACGCACCTGGTTCAGAAATAAGCTAGCCCTAGCTAGAGAGGGCCGTACTTGGGCAGAGTTCAAGCTCCTCTTCAAAGAGAAGTTCTTTTCCCCCACGGACAAGATTGACCTGGTGCGACCGTTCCAGGATCTACAGCAGGGCAGTCTATCTGTGGAGGAGTACGCAGCGGAGTTCGGCCGTCTGAGCCGATACGCAGAGTACATGGTTCGAGACCCGGAGATCAGGGCAAGCCGTTTCAGGGAGGGGCTCACTTGGGATATCAAGATCCTCATTCCCTCCTTCTATGAGACTTATACCCAGATCTACGCGGAGGCCCGCAAGGTAGAGCGGAAGTGGGGCTTGAAGCCCAAGAGGGAGAGTGATCTTTTCTCGGGGGCTTCTAGCAGCGCGGGGGCTGCTAAGCGCCCTCAGCTTCAGCATCGTTCTTTCCAGCATCACTAGCCGCATGTGCAGGCCAGAGCACCGGTTCAGCAGCAGGTGCAGCACACTCAGCAGAGGCAGGTACAGCATGGGGCTCCTTGCGGCTACTGCAAGAAGCCCGGTCACATCTGGGAGGTCTGCCGAAAGAGGCTGGGTATGTGCCTCTACTGCGGGAAGGCTGGACATCAGTTGAGGGATTGTCCTACGAGCCATCGCAGGGAGGGCCGTGGAGCGGTAGCAGCTCAGGGGGCACCGACGAGAGTTCCTGCAGTGCAGCAGAGGGGTCCACTTCCGACCCAGCAGCAGCGGTTTGTTCAACACCACCAACAGCGGGGTGGTCAGGGTAGATCCTTTGCTCTTACAGCTGAGGAGATGGAGCCTATTGCAGATATAGTCGCAGGTTCTATTCTGCTCGATTCTTTTCCAGCTTTAGCCTTGTTTGATTCTGGTGCTATGCACAGTTTTGTGTCTGTATCTTTTGCTCTTAGGCACAATATTATTGCTGAGTATCTTGGTAGGACTTGCAAGATTATGACTGGGAATGGCATCATCCTAGTTAATAATGTTTGCAAGGGACGGAGAGTTTCTTTGAGAGGCCGGGAACTGAGTGCATATTTGCTCGTAATGGCACTTCCGAGTTACGATGTGGTACTCGGTATGGATTGGTTGAGCATGCACCACGCTAGCATCGACTGCAGAGGGGACAGGATTTTGTTTAGGCCGCTGGGAGAGCCGAAGTATGAGTTCACCAGGGGTGCAGTGGAGCAGGGAGATGGATTCTGCGGGGCATTATTGGCGGGGCCGGTGTTGCCACGTCCACTCATTTCTGAGTTCTTGGATGTCTTTCTCGAGGAGCTGCCCGGGATGCCGCCAGATCGTGATGTTGAGTTTTCTATAGACCTAGTGCCGGGCGCTGAGCCTATCTTCCAGCACGTCTATAGAATCAACAACAGTGAGTTAGCGGAGCTGAAGAAGCAGGTCGACGAGCTGGAGGACAAGGGCTTTATTCGATCTAGCTCTTCACTTTGGGGAGCGCCAGTTCTTTTCGTCCCCAAGAAGGATGGTACGGTACATATGTGTATTGATTATAGGGCGCTCAACAATCTTACCATCAAGAACAAGTATCCTTTGCCAAGGATTGATGACTTGTTCGACCAGTTGAGCGGGACGAGAGTGTTCTCAAAGATCGACTTGCGCACCGGGTACCACCAGCTGAAGGTGAAGCGGGATGACATTCTGAAGACTGCCTTTCCAACTCGCTATGGCCAGTATGAGTATACTGTCATGCCGTTTGGGTTGACTAACGTCCCGACGGTATTCATGAACTTGATGAACAAGGTATTTTATCAGTACCTTGACAAGTTCGTGGTGGTCTTCATTGATGACATCCTCATCTATTCGAAGACACCAGAGGAGCATGAGGAGCACCTGAGGATTGTGTTAGACACTCTCAGGAGGGAGCAGCTGTATGGGAAGCTGTCCAAGTACGAGTTCTTCTTGGATCGCATGGAGTTCCTAGGCCATGTTGTCTCTGGCGAGGGGATTTCAGTGGATCCGAGGAAGATTTCTGCGGTGGAGTCCTGGTCTACGCCAAGCTCTGTAGCAGAGGTTCAGAGTTTTCTGGGACTGGCAGGTTATTACCGGAGGTTCGTGCAGGACTTTTCCAGGATTGCCCAGCCGATGACCTGCCTTACCAGGAAGGACGAGGAGTTTGTTTGGTCCGATGAGTGTCAGGCCGCCTTCGAGGAGCTGAAGGCGAGGTTGACTACAGCTCCTATCTTGACACTGCCATCTGGATCTGGTGGTTATACGATCTACAGTGATGCTTCAGGACGGGGTTTGGGTTGTGTGCTTCAGCAGCACGGGAAGGTAATTGCCTATGCATCTAGGCAGTTACGTCCTCATGAGAGGAATTACCCTATCCACGATCTGGAGCTGGCAGCGATCATCTTTGCTTTGAAGCTGTGGAAACACTATCTGTACGGAGAGCGTATGAAGATCTATATTGACCACAAGAGCTTGACATACGTGTTTACTCAGAAGGAGCTGAATATGAGGCAGAGGCGATGGTTAGAGTTGATGAAGGATTTTGATATATCCTTACAGTACCATCCAGGGAAGGCCAACGTGGTCACGGATGCTCTGAGCAGGTATCCCATGGCCATGTGTTTGACGATGGATCGTCACCTTCTGGCAGATCTGGAGAGCTTGGGCATAGAGGTGATAGTTTTTGGGTTCGAGGCGCAGATGTGGGGTCTGCAGGTGCAGTCGGAGCTGATGGAAAGAGTCAGGGTAGCTCAGTTTGAGGATGAGGCTCTGAGGGTCATCAGGGAGCAGGTCCAGACATGGCTGTTGGATGAGTTCTCTATAGCAGGGGATGGGTCGTTGAGGCATGGTACCAGATTGTGTGTGCCGAGCGAAGGACTTCGGGAGGAGGTTCTTCAGGAGGTGCACCGTTCTCGGTACTCTACGCATCCAGGAGCCAACAAGATGTATAGAGACTTGAGACAGCATGTTTGGTGGTATGGCATGAAACGTGAGGTGGCTCAGTTTGTTTCGAGATGCTTGGTGTGCCAGCAGGTGAAGGCCGGGAGGCAGAGACCCGATGGATTGCTCCAGCCACTACCCATTCCTGAGTGGAAGTGGGAGCATATCACTATGGACTTTGTATCTGGGCTTCCGCGCTCTCCAGGAGGGAAGGATGCGATTTGGGTCATTGTTGATCGATTGACCAAATTGGCCCACTTTTTGCCTTTCAAAGTGGGTTTGTCGACAGAGAGGTTGGCCGAGATGTACGTACGGCAGATAGTGTTTGCAAAAACAAAAGTGTAGAACTTTATTGATACAAACTTTGTAAAAGATTACAATTTGAATTCTGGGAAAGTACAACTATAGGAATCCAATCTAGAAGACGATTGCTTTATCCCTTGGACGATGTGAACTTTGAAGACGATAGCCTCTGAAGTTGAAGACAACTCTGGAATTGAAGGCAAAAAGCCTCAGAAATTGAAGGCAAAAGCCTCGGAAGAATACAGCAGCACTTGGACAAGAACTCCTGGACTCTCTGAACTTTTAAAGTCTGATCTCTCTATGATCTGATCTCTGATTTCTCTCTCATCCCTTTGAATGGAGACTTGAAACTCTATTTATAGAGTTCTGAGAAATAACTAACTTTTAGTTATTCTGGACTGCGCATGATGGATTGCACAGCAGTTGGATTACGCAACAATAGACAGCGCAGGCAGTTGCTGGATCATGGGCCAACTGTCTTGGACACATGGCATCATTTGATTGAAGTACGCATGATCGTGCATAGACGGTTGCCACGTAATGAGCAATCGATGGCATGAATGCCACGTGTATTTTGTCATTTGTGTTGATAGAACGCGCACACTGAATTACGCTGGCTTTGGATTGTGCATACTTGGACTGCGCAGGAATGGATTGCGCTGCCAGCTGTCAACCGTTCTCGAGCGTTGTGCGGCATAATAAACGAACAGCCTCCTCGTTCTTCGTGCTGTCAGCTGTCAGGAAGATTTGATTGTGTCAGTAATGATGATTTTTGCCACGTCAGCCTGCGTGCTTGGGCGTGTGCGCAGTCTAGCGTGCGCAATCTGAAGGATGCGCAATCTGATGTCTGCGCAGTTCATCTGAAAGTTGTATTTCTTGATTTTCTGACTTTGTTGATATGTGCAATATGATTTTTTAGGACCTACAAGACCCCCTTCAAAGTTTTCGAAAGTTGAATTTATTCAAAATTTCGAAATACTTTAAATTTTGAAATTGAAATCAATTTGCGCATGTAGTGAGCTGTCTGCGCAATCTGAGGGATTAGCCCCATTTTTAGGTGCAATCTAAGGCGACCGTTTCGATTTAAAAAACTATAAATAGCTCTTCAATTCCTTCGAAGTGTTCTTTATTTGCTTTCTTCGTGCACTTGAGAGAAAAATTTTCGAGCTCTTTCTTCTTTTCTTCTCCAACAATCTCGATGGCTCCCCGACGATCCTCCGCCGCTTCTAAGGGCAAGGCCCCCGCCGAGTCATCGGCTAGGGCTGTGCGACATGGTTCTCGTCACGAAACTGCTCACCCAGCGCTGCGAGGTAGATGACGTAATCAAAAACTCTTTTTAGGGTTTTGATTTCATTGTTCCTTCAGAATCCATCTCTTTTTAGAGATGTGATCATACTGCGCCACCCTTTTTAGGGTTCTGGTTGCACAATTCAGTTCATTCTTCATTTTTATGAAGGACGACTCTCTGTGCAATCGATTGAACTGCGCTGGCAAAAGTCAGCATAATTTGCTGATTTGCGCGGGGCTGCCAGCGCAAACTGATGACTGTTTGTTTGCGCAATCAGATTATTGCGCAATCTGATATTGCGCAATCTGATGTTGTGCAGTCTGATGACAAAATTTTTGACTTAACTTGTACTAAATTTTTGTTTTCTCTGTCTGATGCAGTTAATACTAGAGAAGATCCCAGATATGAAGACTTTGTAGGGACCCTTTCAGAGTCAAAATACAAAGAGGACCTATCTCATGTGCACTTTCCTCAATATGATCTGCCAACCTCCCGTCAGGCTATTTTGATATCCCAAGATAATGAGACACTGCAATGTTTGATGAATGGACAACCTCTGGAGTCAGCAGACGCTGTCATTCACAAGAAGCCATTATTCCTGTTCGGCGATGCTTTTGAGAAAAGCTCTCAACCGAGACCAAGGATGGAAGAAAGGATTGTCCATCAGACGGATAAGTCATTCTCGATACCAGATATTTTCCGCTGCCTCCCCTTATCCCGGTATGCTCATACGAGCTATCCAAGGAAGATGGAATGGAACCTTACACCTTTCCAAGATGCCCGTCCAGGAAAGATTTTTGTGTAGAAGGGGCCGAACAAGAAGGACATGTTCTACAGTTCCTCAGAACGGTACAGTGTCTTGTTAAGAGGTTTGAAACCTGGTTGTATTCTGCCGGAGAATTCTTCCTTGTTATTGCATGTCAGAACTCTAATATTCGCAAATGAATTTACGAAGGTCGAAGGAAGGTATCCTGAGCAGGACATCAGATTAACTGGATTGGTGAATCCAGATTTTAAGAGATGGAATTGCATAGCAAACTGGATTCTGACCAAGTTTGAAAACAAACTTCAGCAAATCAACTTGTACCAAGTAGTGTATGCCACTGTTTATGGTTTTGTCCCCAACCCGCATCTGTTCTTGGCTCTAGCAGAAAGGTACAATTACAGAACAGAGACTTTTATGACTCCTGGCGGAGAAATTGGGTTTGCACTTCATGAGATGCGGTATATCTCTTACTTGCCAATGGGCGATGCCCCATATGAAGAATTTGTCCCAACAAATGATGAGTTGGACAAACTCCGAAAAGAGAACGCGGAAATGGTAGCAGTCTTCGAAGAACTGCTATGTCATTATAAAATATGTTCTCTGTTCTACAAAAGTGCTACATCAAATACCTGCTATTCCTCAAAATGGTTACCTTATCTGTTCCTTAACCACATTAAAGAACCGAAGACCGAGGAACATGATAGATGCTATCCTGGCTTCTTTAAGCCTTTGAGCAACACAGAAGTGATGAAGTTGATGGAAGAAAGCTGCAATTTTGATGAAGAGATGAAGGATGATCATCAATGTCCTCCTTTGAAGAAAGGAGATACTCTCGAGAGTTATTTAAGAGTAGGATATAGATTTATGTCAAAAGAAGCCCAATTAGCAGGGTTTCTGACATATTGGCTCCGTCGGTTTGTAGTCCCAGGATCGAGTGTTGTAGACCGCTTCCATCGCGGTGTTCTTTTTGTCGTCGTTAGATTAGTCTTCGGCTACAAGATGGATCTTTTGTCAGCGATGACTTGTAGGTTGAATGCCAGTCTTCGTCTGTACGTTGATCTGATGCTGAAAGCTAAGGGTGAAAAAGAATTTCCTCGGTTGGAATTGTCGTATACATATCTATTTGGGTGGTTGCTTCTTCACCATCCTACTTTGATGGACCCTGGCATGGGACCGGTCGACGGCAGCTTTTTGCGGAGATATTCTCATGGTAATTGGAAATACACTGCTCTGAGAGATTGTAGATATGCTCTGAACCTGAGCAAAGGATGGAACTTTTGTTGCACTCCTCCTCCTGCTGGATATGAATAAATGTCGACAAATATGATTGACTCGAAGATGCAACCTTTGAGCCGTGCAGCTTTTGAGTGGTTGAAGACAATTCGACCGTCCCATTTGGTGTATCGGTTTGAAGAAGAATGTTATTTAGAGCCATATCTCCCCAGTCGATTTGCTCAGCAGTTCGGGTACGACCAATTCCATGTGGGAAATGCTATCACGTGCCTTCAAGGAAAGGGTTTTTTGATAGATGGGGCCCGAGCTTTGGCCTATTATAATGCTCGAGATACGAAAGTAACGTTCTCGATGCCAGTAAATAGCAATCATGGCCCTCGGATGCTATTTACATACTCAGTATTCTATACATCTTCGAACACCTTTGCTGAGAATTTCAATCTCGCGGATAGCTTCGCGTCTTCAACAAGATTGAAGAGGGGAGGAATCGCCATGTCACTCCCAGGAAATGAGGAGGTGCATGAACCAGTAGATGCACCCCTGGAAGCTTCAAGGGACGCTATGTTCCCTGAAGAGGTTAACGCACCATTGCGTATTTCTTTGAAGGTGGGTAAATCTCCAGCCAAGAAGAGGAGAAGAGAGGAGCCTCCCGCTCTGGCAGCAAAGAAGAAACTGATCTTAGATCATTCTTCTGAAAAGATTACCACTAGATCTCAATCTCGGCAGCTGGCCGAGACAATTCAGCAAGAAGAGGCTATCACACCGACCTCTGTTCAAAGACAAGTCGAGACTGTAAACATAGAAAGTCCTGAGAGGCCTCTGAAAAGAAAGAAGCTGGCCCAAAGAAGAAATCAAATGGCCTCTCCTTCTAGACGAGCTCCGTCTTCAATAGTAGTGGATGCTGCGGCGGGATTCACTATGCCATCTCCCACTCCTATTTCAGAGTCTAGGAATAAAACTCCTAGTCCAGAACATAGGGAAGAGATCGAGCAGAGGAAAGATCCTGATCCGAGAACTGAGGCCGAAGAGCCCAGAGGAAATATCATGGAGGAAGAGCAAGATGTTGTACGATCTCTTTTACCTGCTGCGGAGATGACTCAACTTCCTCCTACTCCAAGGACCCTCCGTGAAGAGGAAGATCGTGAAGTGATTGCGGCTCTAGAAGATTGCAACTACAGCCCGCTGGAAGACTCTTTTGACCAAGCTGCAACTGCCAGCGAGAATGCACCAGAAGAAGGTGAAGATGAGGAGAGCTCTTCGTCCGAGAATATTGATGAATATATGTAGGATCTTGAAAGGGATGATGAAGTGCATATATCTCCTAATGCTGTCGATGATACCTTAAATCCTGAAGAGGATGTTGAGGTAGAAGTATCTCCAAAAAAAGCAGCAGATGAAAAAGCTCCGGAGAAAACTCCCGCCACTGATCCTCAAGGTATAAAATGAAATTAGCAATCTCCTCTTAAATAGATTGAAAGCTAACGTCTTTTATTTGTATTTTCTGCAGATCTTGAGACTCCTCTAGTACCTCCAACGTGCACGGACATAGTGCCTATAACGACGGTGATTGTTAGTAGCAGTCATCATTTATCCTGTGGTTCTGAAGCGGGTAGTAGCCAAGCTGTTATGGCTGAAGCTACTTCTGCTCGGCTAGAGTCTATTCCAGCAGATGATAGGCTCATTGCGGGATTCAACCATGGTAAGACAGTTTACATCTTTAATCTTCTTGGACAATAGCAAACAACAGGCAAAATGACAATTTTTACTTTTGCAGAGGAACAACCAGGAGGGGCAACTAGCTCCACTTTGGCTCCTTCATTCAAAGAGCCCGTTGTCCAGACGCGAGAGATTGAACATCCCGCGGCCTCGTCATCAACAGGAGTAGCTGCAACTCCTGGTGCTATAGCAATTAATAATCTTGTGATCCAATCTTTTACCAGATGCTTTTTTGAGTCTTTGGGTCCTCTAGTAAATAGAATGATGGAAAAAGAGGGTACTAATTTTTTTATGGTTAGGGGTCCAACCTCTCTCTTAGTAAGGGCTATCCGAGAACAAGGTGACGAGGCTCATGCCACTTTCTTGGATCATATTTTGAATGAGCTAGAGATTTCCATCAAAAACTATAAAGAGCTCAACCAAGGAGACGTGGAGTCTCTACTGCAGGCAGAATTCGAACAACTGGCTCAGGCAGCTGACATTGAAAGGATGAATCTCTAGAACCTTTTGGAAGCTTTCTCTGCAAAATCTGCTGAGTATCAGTCCAAGCTGGAATCAGTGACCTTGATGGCTGAGAGAAAAGAGAAGAGAGATGTTGAGCTGAGGGCAGAGATTGCTCGTCTCCAGAAGGAGTTAGAAGATGAAGTTACTGATCATCAGGTTGCAGTCCAACAATTCAATGCTCTGATTCAGGAGAGGGATGAGTACGTGGCAGCTCATGATGCCGAGATTACTCGCCGAATGGTGACCATGCCCGTTTTCAATGAAGAAACCGGGATGGAAGAGGCCAGAAGGAGGGTGATGTCCACTCGTGAAGAACGGCTGCAGACTCTAAAGCAGCAGATTGATAATCTGATAATACCTCCGTCTTAGTAGAATATTTTGTATTTTTATGTCTTTTATAGTACATGTGTTTTTGTAATATCTCATATTTTGATTAATAAAAGACATTTTTGCTGTGGCTCCATTATTTGTTGCATATCTTGTTCAGATATAAATAATAGAGATAGAAAATATATTCAGAGGTGCAAGACATGATATATTTCTTGATGATTTTGTAGAAAATAATTATATTTATTATATCTGCTCAGAGGTAACATGGACGTGGCAGAATATACCGAATATTATTATCTCAATTGACAACTTAATCGAAACGATAAGTTGCTGATGTGGATGATGAACGATGCTGAATCGTCAGTGTATGTGAGATGAACGGGAAAACCGTCAAATGATGGAATGAACGGACAAACCGTCAAAATGGATAATAACGAATGGATAAACCGTCAAATAATGATGAATGAACGGGTGAACCGTCAGATAATAATGAATAAACGGGTGAACTATCGGATAATAATGAACGGACAAACCGTCGGGTGGTAAATGAACGGATGAACCGTCGAATGAATGTGAATGGATGAACCATCGGATGAATGTAATGAACGAACGAACCGTCAAGTGAATTAAATGAACGGATGAACCGTCGCGTGATGATGAAGGAATGGGCGAACCGTCGGATGGATGTGTTGCTTCGTTATTTGAGAAATCTCTGTATATAAATAGAACAGAAATCTGACAGGAATGAGCACTTTCACTTTTCAACATAAAAAATGTCATCTGGAGATGCATCCAAGAAGGCTGAACTTGCCCCGAAGGTTGAGAAGGGCACTAAAGAATGTCCTGTCGATCCAGTTCAGCCAAAGGAGGCAAAAGCAGGCGAAGGTTCGTCTGCACCCAAGCCACCGTGAGACATCCTGGACTTTCTGCTTGAACCAGGAAGGACTGAAGAAGAGAAAACCATGAGGATGGTCGCTTGCAAATTCCTAGTGAGTTCCAGCAAGGAGGTTCTCGGCTCTTTTGCTGACTATGTTTTTGAAAAGGACGGCAGTGGTCCGCGTCCAAATGTAGAGAAAGATGATAGTGACTTTTCTTAATATCATGTACTATCATTCATGATGAAATAAAATTTTATTTATGCACTTGAACTTGTCTGATGATTTACAAGCATTTACATTTACACATAGTACTTTTTAAGGAACTTGCCATTGATAGGCATCATTGTAATTCGTCCATCCAGTTCTGAGAGTTGATAAGCTCCATTTGAGAAGACTTTGCTTACAACATAGGGACATTCCCACTTTGCATCGAATTTGCCTTTACTCATATGAGTCATAGTCATAGGACGTCTAACTGTTAGAACAAGTTCTCCTTGCTGAAAGGCTCTGACCTTAACTTTACGGTTGAAAGTCTTAGAAATACGAGCTTGGTATAACTCAATATGTTGTTGAGCCATTAACCGCTTCTCATCAAGTGCTTCTAATTCTTGAAGTCGAAGAAGATCATTGTTCTCTGTAGTGAGCTCGTTAGCAATGGCAATCCTTAAAGAAGGAATTTCAAGTTTCAGAGGAAGAACAGCTTCACAGCCATATATCAAAGAGAAAGGTGTAAAACCTGTAGGGTTACGGACCGTAGTTCGGTAGGCCCATAGACATTCACCAAGCTTTTCACTCCAATTCCGTTTGTTAGTGGATACATACTTCTTGAGGAGCTTGATAATAGTTTTATTGAAAGCTTCAGCTAATCCATTAGCATCAGGATTGTAGGCTGTCGAAGCGACATTGTCAATTCGGTGATCATCACAGAATCTTGTGAATTTTTGGCTGATGAATTGCGGTCCATTGTCATGGATGATTCGTTGAGGGACACCAAATCGATAAATGATATGGTGTTTGACGAAGTTAATGACACTACTGGTCTTGACTTCAGCCAGAGGTATAGCTTCAGCCCACTTGGAAAAGTAGTCCGTTATTGCCAGTATTAATCGATGTCCTCTAGAAGAAGGAGGATTAATAGGACCTATGACATCCATGCCCCAAGCTTCGAAAGGCCAGGAAGCGGCTGTCGGATGTAGAAATTCTGAAGGTTGATGAATGAAATCTGCATGAATTTGACAAACTCGGCATTTTCTTGCATATTCGATGGCATCTGATACCATAGAGGGCCAGTAGTAACCCATTCGTCGGATGCGATCCTGTAGTTTAGGACCAGGTTGATGTGCTCCACAGACACCGTCGTGAGCTTCACGTAACACTTGTTTTGCTTTATCACCAGCAAGACAACGTAAAAGAAGACCGTCATAAGTTCGCCGATAAAGAGTCTTGGTGGTTTGGTTGTAGTAGAATCATAAAGATCGTCGTCGAATACTTGTAGCCTCCTTAGGATCTTCGGGGAGTATGTCATGAACCACGAAGTCGATGAAAGGAGTTCTCCAATCTTCATTGATAACATTAACTTCAGCAAGATTACTGAACTCGATGTTACAATTATTTTCAATGCAGAACAATTCTCGGTTAGAGATAACCACCACTTGTTGTCTTCTGATGGGAATGGCTAAGACGGCTGCAAGATTGGCCAAAGCATCTGCCTCAGTATTGCATTCTCGGCGTACATATTCAATAAAGAAAGCTTTGAATAATGTAGCCATGTTGATTGCTGCTTCAAAGTAAGGTACCAGATCTTGATGGCGGACTTCATAAGTTCCTCTAACCTGGTTGACAACCAGCTTAGAGTCACCGTAAACTTCGAGATATTTGATATTCAATTGCTTGGCTAATTGAAGACCGATGAGTAGAGCATTGTACTCTGCTACATTATTGGAGCAGGATTCATCTAGAGAGTAAGCTCTTTGGATAGTTAATCCGTCTGGAGAAACGAGAACAACTCCAACTCCTACTACAATGGTACCATTTGGTCCGACCCTGGATGCACCATCGAAGAATAAATGCCAGGTTGGAAATTCTTCAGAGATCATGTTGACTTCCAACGTCTTATCTGGAATTTCATCGTAAAGCTTGGACGTTTCTGGAACAGGATGAGCTGCTAAGAAATTCGCCAGTGCTTGACCTTTGACAGACTTTTGAGGAACATACACCATGTCATATTAGGCTAGAAGAATGGCCCATGTAGCCAGCCGAGAGTTGAGCGTGCTAGGCTTTTTCATCAGTACCCGAAGAGGATTGACTCGGGATATGACATGAATAGTTTGACCGATGATATAATGCCTTGTCTTTTTAACAGCGAACATAAGGGCTAGACATTCTTTTTCAACCGGACTATAACGGTGTTCAGCACCAATCATAGTACGACTGAGATAGTAGATAGCCTGTTCATGACCTTCTTTATTCTTTTGGGCGAGTAAAGCACCCAATGAATGGTCCATAGCACGGACGTACATTAAGAATGGAATCCCCGCGATTGGTGGCACCAATACTGGTGGGTTCATAAGATATCGTTTGATGTCGTCGAATGCTTGTTGACATTCTTCAGTCCAAATAAAAGATACACCCTTCTTCATTAGTTGAGTGAATGGTCTGCAGCGTCCAGACAAGTTTAAAATGAATCTCCTGATGTACGCAAGTCGACCTTGGAATCCTCGTAGCTCTTTTAGGTTGCGTGGAGGACGCATCTCTTGAATGGCTTTGATCTTCTCGGGATCCACGTGTATACCCTTAGAGGTAATGACGAAGACGAGAAACTTGCCACTAGAGACACCCAAGAATGACTTGGTGGGATTCATCTTGAGATGATATTGGCGCATGAGATTGAAGATTGTTCTCAAATCTTGGATATGATCTTCTTTCAGACGACTTTTAACCGCGATATCATCAACATAACATTCAACTATTTTACGAATGTGTTCTCTGAAAATGGTACTCATAGCCCGTTGATAAGTTGCACCAGCGTTCTTGAGACCAAATGGCATCACTGTGTAGCAATAAACTCCCCGAGGAGTGCGAAAAGAAGTATATTTTTCATCTTCGGGATTCATCTTGATCTGATTGTATCCAGAGAATCCATCCATAAAAGATATTCGCTCGAACCCACAGGTATTGTCAATCATGACGTCCGTAATAGGGAGAGGAAATTCATCTTTCGAACATGCTTCATTAAGATCGCAAAAATCAATACAGACTCGAACCTTGCCGGTTTTCTTCAGGACTGGAACAACGTTGGCTACCCAATTAGGATGTTGTTCTTCTCGAATAAAGCCACAAGCGATAAGCTTCTTGACTTCATCATCAATTGCGTCCATCCTTTCAGTCTTGAATCACCGTTGCTGTTGTTTGACTGGTTTAGCATTAGGCAGAATGTTCAGTTCATGAGTAGCAATTTTGGGATCTAAATCTGGCATGTCTTTATAATTCCAAGCAAAGACATCAAGATATTCTTTAATGAGAAGAATCAACTCTTGCTTATCTGCTTCTGGAAGATTCTTGCTAATAAAGATCGGACGAGGTGACCCACTTTCTCCTACATCAACTTGAACTAGTTGATCTTCAGTAGGAGGTTCTCTTTGTTCAAATTGGAGTACCCACTGATTATCCATCTGTTGAGCCCAAGGATCTGTTTTAGGATTTTCTTCAACGTCTTCATCATAGCCTTCCGAAAATTCAGCGGAGACCATATTAGAAGATACGATCACACGATAGACTTCACCAATGCTGGTGTTAGAATCCCATGACCTGGAATCAGAAGAGTTAGAACGTTCTTCGCTATCAGAGTTGGAAACTGCTGGGGATAACATCGGAGGAGAAGCATATCCGAGACCTCTTTTGGTCTTGCTATAGTACATATCAGATTTTTCTTTTGGAACAGCCGTACGAATAGGATTTCGTCTACCCTTACCGTAGTTGAGGCCATTTTTAAAGTCATAACCCATCTTACGGATGATGTCTTTTGATTGTTGACTATAACGACGGAGTTGTAGATGTTCTGTATCGTTAAGCTTGCTATCATCCGTATAGCTGAATTGTTGTTCTTATCCTTTACTAAAAAGTATTGGACTTTTGCCTTTCTTTCAAGCAGGGATAATACGGTAAGAGTCATCTGGATCTTCAAATGAGACTTCTGTTTGAAGAGATTGTACAACTCCCATTGTAAATAATTTGAAGCTATCTAACAAATCCAAATAGCATTTAGTATGATAAATAATATCAGTATACTGGAAAGTAGATGCTTTTTCATTAATTTTTACATCTGTATTTACAGCAAGACCTTTAGCCTTAGCAGGCTTGGTCAGATTAATTACAAGAGGGGGAGAAGAAGAACGTGGAGGAGGCTTGTTACGACGAAGGTCGATGACAAGCGGCTCAGAGGAGGTGAGCTCCCTTTTTTCCTTATTGTGAGTTAAATCAACAACAAGAGGCTCAGAAGAAGTGAGCTGCTTTTTGTCCTTATTACGACGTAAGTCGATAACAAGTGGCTCAGAAGAGGTGAGCTCCCTTTGATTTTGATCAGCATCAACTGATTTCTTTTGGACTGGCAAGTGAATAGCCAGTGGTTTAGAAGACTGAGGATGAGAAACGCGCCCTTTGACAGGTATAATAAGAGTGTCTTTGGGCACTGCTTCTTGGTCTTCTTCAGTATCCATGGCCAATACCACTTTCATAAATTCTTCCTTATACATACGAGCATCGTTGCAATACATTTCGATGCCCTTGAAAGGATAAAGGTCTGCAACTTCTTTGTGAACCTCTCTTTTGCTATCGACATATTTAAAGCATTAATGAAGAGTTGATGGGACAATGTTATGTTCATGGAGGAAAGGTCTTCCCAGAAGAGCGTTGTAAGAACAACCATGATTGTCGATGATATAAAAGGTCACCTTTGTGCGAAGATTGCCTATTTGGAGTTTTAAGCGGTTCTTGCCCAAAGGTTCACTCCTTCCTTGGTTGAATCCCAAGATAGTGGTGATTGTGCTTGAAAGACTATGCACTGGTATCTTTAATGCGTCTAGCATCATCTTTGGCATGATGCTGAGAGCAGACCCTGGATCTATCAGGATACGATCGACTTTTATCGAATCGACATACCCTGTATAGTAAAGAGGACGATCATGTCTATTATCCTCCAGCAGCATATCATCCTGAGTGAAAGTGATGTTTGGAATCAACTCCAGGACACTATGATAGTGACAGCAAGAGACTGGTTCTGATTCCGGCTTTTTGAGAAGAGTTAAGCAAGTTTCAGCCTGCATCAGAGCTTCACTTAAAGTTTCTCGAGTCTCTTTGGAAAGGCGCAAGAGCTCGAAGATTGATAGCCTAGCCGGTGTATTGGCTAATTGAGCCAATATATCAAAGTTGTACGGCTTTTCAAGTCCTGTAGGAAATGATTTCTTCAGGGGCTTATCAAAGCGAACTTGTTGCTTGCCTTTGTCAGCAACCACCGGTTTGGGAGGAATAGGTACTACAACTGATGAAGATGTAGAAGGGATCTCTTCAGTGGAATCAGGTTGTGCTGGAACAGGTTTAGAAGAAGAGGCAGGATCCTCTTGAGCTTCAGAATGATCTTTCAAATAAGCTTTCCCTGATCTGGTGTCTAGCAGAATTTCTTCGTCAACTATGGGGTCAAAAGATACCATGTTGCAAGTTTTTGTCTTGCTTTTGGAGCGGTCTTTCTTCTTGGAGGAAGAGGACAGTTTAAACTCTGAAGCAAGATCAGGATGAATCAACATAATTTTGTCGTTGTCAAGAGACAAGGGGACGAGACCTTTATTTGGTGGAAGAGGAAGATTCATAATCTCAAGAGTAGCTTTTGGAATAGGAATGACATCGTGCTGTACCATCTGCGGAGGAAAGTCACCAAACTGGACTGAAACCATATTCGCAGTAACAGTCTTCTCATCTTATTGTAGAGTGACGACACCAGCATTGACAAGCTCTTGAATTTTACCCTTGAGCACATAGCATGCTCGAGTAGGATGTCCAATGAACCTGTGGTAGACACAATATTTAGGATAATCTGTCTTACCGACTTCATCAGGTTTCTTTGGGTCTGGGAGCTGAATCTTGTTGCTTTTGAGTAAGCAATCAAAGATGCTTGTAGTGTCATTCTCGTCGAAGGAATATTCTACTTTCGGACGAGGTTCCCTCGGTAGAGGTGCAGAAGGAGTAGAAGTGGATGTAGGCTGAGCTATATTGACAGCCAAAGATTCTTTATTCTTGTTCAGACTGATGTTCAAAGTCTTTTTTGCTTTGCGATTGTTCTGGCGGTTGCCACCACCTGATGTCTGGTGTTCATCTCGATCGGGATTAGACATTTGTACCCCCAATTGCTTGAATTTTTCAGCACTCACTTCCGCAGCTTTGGCGTTGACAATGAATGAGGGCCAATCTTGGAACTGGATAGATCCTATCCACATACTGATGATAGGCAAAAGATTTGCCTTACAAGTATCAATAGTGACAGCAGCTGGAGTCCCGGAAGGCATCTTCAAGGCTTCACGGCGGAACCGTTCGATGAAACTCTCAGCAGTTTTATTGTGTTTCTGTTTGATTTTGTTGAGAGCCGACATAGTCATGTCGTTAAATCCTTCATAGAATCGTTCCAGGAAGATTTGTTTGAGACCTGAGAAGGAAGTGATACAACCATCGGGCAAACTTCTGTACCAGTCATATGCTACGCCGGCTAAACAACCGACGAACACTCTGGTAAGAAGAGCGTCATTTGGCTGGAGTTGAACGGTCATTACCTCAAAATGATTGATGAACTGACTAGGAGAAGTACTACCGTCAAACAAAAAGATCGTTGGGATCTTGTACTTTGGTGGGAACGGAACTTCTTTCCATTCAACTGGATAAGGCTGTTTGATCCCCAATCTTTGTAAGTTGTCTTTCTCTTTGAAAGCTTCGAACTGGGTTCATAAGAGTTTGACAGCTTCATTGGCGTCTTCAAACGATGAAGAAGGAGCAGGTTGAGTTAGAGTGGTAGGAGGAGGAACAGCATTGTAAGCACTACCCCCAGCTCCTGACTGACTAGGTGTAGTTTGAACTTGTACTTGTACAGGAGGCATTTGAGGAGACACTACCCCCAGCCCAGTATTGGCAGGTACTGAAGATGCTATGATCTCTGGACTCGCAGCAAGTATAGTTGGTGGTGTGGCATGTTGTGCTACTATGATAGAATGCATACTAGCAACCATTTCAGCCATGGTTTTTAGCTTGTCTTCTAGTACAGCGATTCGCTGTTCCTGATTTACAGAGGTTGAAGCATTTGGATCTTCATTGACAACATAAGCTGTCACTTCTTTTGGTACAGTGAAAGACACTGTTTGTTCAGAGCTTTCGCTGTATGCATCATAGTCGGAGAAAGAGTCATCTCCTGACTTAGAAGTAGAAAGATAACCTGAAGGGTTTTGAGGAAGATTCCTTTGACCGATTGTATCTCGGCTTCGAGAGCGGGTATGTCGAAACACTCCTTCAGAAGATTCTTGGAGTAATTCTAAATACCGTTGGCTTGGTTTACGAGGTTTGCCATGCTTAGAGCACCTTCTATCCCCAGTGTCTCGGGAAGTCATGTTGATAGAAGCATACAAGACTTCATCTTCTTCTGACATAGCTTCAGATTTAGCAAAAGTCAGACGATCGAAGACAGATCGTTTTGTTGTTTGACAACAACATTGGATGATGACTTTGTGGTTGCAATGATGATCAGATGGTTGAACTGAAGGTGTTGAAACACTGTCTTATTTTTGTCTGAGATGTTCTCAGAGATCGGGAACAACAGCAGGATGAGAAAAACTCTGAGGGATCTGTTCTTTGATAATGTTCGGAACATGATTCCGATTCTTCAAATGTTTAGTCCCTTGAGTGTACAGGAAAGTGCTAACTTCATTGGCATAAGTGTCGGGATTTTTAACCCTGGAGATTTATTTTTGATGATGTTTGGTCTTCGGCATTGGCTATTTGCGTTTCACCGAAGTGGGTCCGTTGAGATAAGTCCTTAGATCTGCAAACTCACCCCCAGGGGTTTCTGTTTGAGACACCAGCAGTTTTTCCTACCTGGAACGGGAAATCTTGAGAGTTGGGAGGTCCTGGAATTCTACTACCGGGGTAGGCAGAATACCTCTTTGGTCAGTACAAGTTCTCTTGTCATAAAGGAAAGAAGAATCCTTGTTTGAAAGAGTTCTAGTACTGATTGGTGCCGAGGCACGTTCAGATTGATCTTCTTCGGTAAAAACTGAAGAACATTGAGAAAAGACCAAAGGGCCTTTTCCTTTGTTTTGTGAAGAAGGGTTAGCTAAAGAGCGTTTCCCTCTATTGTCTTCCAAGTCATGGGACAAGGAAGTTTGAGAAAAGACCAACGGGCCTTTGTTTTGAAGAGAAAGAGGAATAGCCAAAGGACTACCCCCAGTAGATTGCACAGGAGCAACAGTGTGTTTGGAAAGAGGAGCAGAGCCTTTTCTCTTGTTATAGGAAGAAGAGAGTTTAGCCAAAATGCTGTCACTCTTAGATTGTGCAGGAGCAGTTTGCGCATGAATGGATGGCGCACTGTTTTGGCCACAGAAACTGTGGTTTGCATATCAGGAGTTCTTGCTATAGAGTGCTTAGGGTGGACTCTGGATGCTGGAGCATTGGACTGCGCAGACAGATTGGCAGCCAATTGCGCCAGGGGCATAGGAGTCTTGTACTTGGCTAAGGCAGCATATGAAATCTTCTGTGTACTGGCAACAGCAAATTGCACAGCAGTAGCAGAGACAGATTGTGCAGCAAGTTTGATGACAGAAGCTTTGGACTGTGCAGCAGTCTTGCTAGCAGACTGCACAGAAGTCTTGCTGGCAGCATCAATAGACTACAGAGCAGTCTTTGGGACCCACACTGGGCGCACTTTGCTTGTGGCAGAAGTGGTTGCAGTACGAGGAGTGGTCTTGGAGTTGATCATAGCCTCGTAGGCTGTCTGGTTGATCTTCACAACCAGTGTCTTCTGCGTCTTTCCGATAGACGCTACGTCACATTGAGTTGTCACTTCCTCGTCGGAGGAGAAAGTTGTCCCCAGCAGAGTCGCCATTTTGTTTGCAAAAACAAAAGTATAGAACTTTATTGATACAAACTTTGTAAAAGATTACAATTTGAATTCTGGGAAAGTACAACTATAGGAATCCAATCTAGAAGACGATTGCTTTATCCCTTGGACGATGTGAACTTTGAAGACGATAGCCTCTGAATATGAAGACAACTCTGGAATTGAAGGCAAAAAGCCTCAGAAATTGAAGGCAACAAACAAAAGTGTAGAACTTTATTGATACAAACTTTGTAAAAGATTACAATTTGAATTCTAAGAAAGTACAACTATAGGAATCCAGTCTAGAAGACGATTGCTTTATCCCTTGGACGATGTGAACTTTGAAGACGATAGCCTCTGAAGTTGAAGACAACTCTGGAATTGAAGGCAAAAAGCCTCAGAAATTGATGGCAAAAGCCTCGGAAGAATGCAGCAGCACTTGGGCAAGAACTCCTGGACTCTCTGAACTTTTAAAGTCTGATCTCTCTATGATCTGATCTCTGATTTCTCTGTCATCCCTTTGAATGGAGACTTGAAACTCTATTTATAGAGTTCTGAGAAATAACTAACTTTTAGTTATTCTAGACTGCGCATGATAGATTACGCAGCAGTTGGATTGTGCAACAATAGACTGTACAGGCAGTTGCTGGATCATGGGCCAACTGTCTTGGACACATGGCATCATTTGATTGAAAGGCGCATGATCGTGCATAGACGGTTGCCACGTAATGAGCAATCGATGGCATGAATGCTACGTGTATTTTGTCATTTGTGTTGATAGAACGTGCACACTGAATTATGCTGGCTTTGGATTGCGCAGACTTGGACTGCGCAGGAATGGATTGCGCTGCCAGCTGTCAACCGTTCTCGAGCGCTGTACGGCGCAATAAACGAACAACCTCCTCGTTTTTCGTGCTGTCAGCTGTCAGGAAGATTTGATTGTGTCAGGTAATGATGATTTTTGCCACGTCAGCCTGCGCGCTTGGGAGTGTGCGCAGTCTAGCGTGCACAATCTGAAGGATGTGCAATCTGATGTCTGCGCAGTTCATCTGAAAGTTGTATTTCTTGATTTTCTGACTTTGTTGATGTGTGCAACTTGATTTTTTAGGACCTACAGATAGTCCAATTGTACGAGGTTCCAGTGAGTATAGTCTCAGATCGGGACAGCCGATTCACTTCCCACTTCTGGCGGAGTTTGCAGCTTAGCCTGGGCACATCGCTCTAGTTCAGTACCGCATACCACCTCCAGACAGACGGGCAGTCGGAGAGGACAATTCAGACCCTCGAGGATATGCTGCGTACCTGTGTCTTAGACCTCAGGGGATCTTGGGAGGACCATCTTCACTTGGTAGAGTTTGCTTACAACAACAGCTACCAAGCCAGTATAGAGATGTCACCTTTCGAGGCTCTATACGGACGGAGGTACAGTACTCCTTTGTCTTGGGATGATGTCGGCGAGAGGGTTTTGCTTGGCCCTGAGATGGTGGTGGATGCTGCAGAGAAGGTCAGGGTTATCAGATATCGACTTCGGGTGGCGCAGGATAGGCAGCAGCATTGGGTCGATAGCCACCGGAGGCCGTTGGAGTTTGAGGTATAGTTTAGATTTTTCTAGTATTTGAGTCTGATTGTGATTATTTTAGATCAAGCTTTAAGTCATGTATTTTTGTTCTAGGTTGGTGATCTTGTGTTTCTGCGGATTTCTCCGACGCGTGGCACGATTCGTTTTGGTAGCGGCGGGAAGCTTAGCCCACGATACATCGGACCACTCCGTATCATGGGCAGGGTCGGTGTAGTGGCTTACCGACTGGATTTACCGCCCGCACTAAAGGGAGTGTACTGCATGTTCCACGTGTCGCAGCTGAGACGGTACGTGGCAGATCCCAGTCACGTCTTGGACCACTCAGAGATCGAAGTGGGACCGACCCTCAGCTATCCAGAGAAGCCGGTTGAGATCTTGGACCGAAGAGAGAAGGTGCTCCGGAACCAGGTCATTCCCTTAGTTCGCGTTGCATGGAGACACCACTCTCCAGGTGAGTCCACCTGGAAGAGGGAGGACGACATGTGGGTGCGATTCCCATATCTCTTCGAGCCTTGAGGTAAAATTATATCTTTTTCTTTCCTTGTTCTATTCATGATTGCTGTGTTAGTTCTCATTCAATTTCGAGGACAAAACTTTTTAAGGATGGTAGATTTATCACCCCTAGTTTTCGAATTAGGGATATTTTCATAATTTTTCAAGTTTTATAATTTTTAGGAATTTTTATTTATTTTATGTGATTTTTTGGCATTTATTTGGTTTGGTTTGGATTTTATCCAATTCGGACTCAAGTTGGAGACCCGGGTAGCCTGGACCCTGTTGACAAAAAGTCACAGTCAACCAAATATCGATAACATTGACTAAATAATACTTGTAATAATTCAATACGACACACGACGTCTACATCTAGCTCAAGTCAGACGACAGTTCAGTCTTTGCAAATCAGTTATATATGAGTCTGTATTTTATACTTTTATTGAGTCTAGACTGTTGTAAACTGTGTTATGCTGAGCTCTTGAGACTTGACCAAAAGCCTACCCAAAAATCCATAAACTCCACCATCCAGAAATAAGCCCATTGGTCCCTTAGAACCATTATGTGCTCTGGAGACAGAGTTCGGGCCGAACTCTGCCTCCACACAGAGTTCGGGCCGAACTCTGTCCCCTAAAAATTAGCAACCTAAATTTTAGGGTTAGCTGGTTGCAAGTTGTCCAACGGCCAAATATTTGAAATTTTCTACCCGAATTCTGGCCGAATTCTGCCTACAAAAACCCTATAAAAAGGCCAAGAATTCTCTCATTTCAAACCATCCAATCGTCTCTTCTCTTCTCTCTTGAAGCTCATATAAGCCATACCCTTCCCATCTACTAGCCACAAGCATCCGAAGTCTCGAGTGCTCAGCATCTCTCAGTTAGGAGTCTTGTGCAAGAGTTGAAGAAGTCGCTTGGAAAATTCCAAGCAATCGCCACTGCGATCCTTTGTAAGAAATTGACGTGCTCTTCTGAAGAAAAGGCACGGGTTGTAAACTACTATTTCACAAATAGTGGATTTAATCCTGAGCTAGAGTTCTCAGGCCTGGACTAGTCCTCCACGAGGGAAACCAGGTTAAAATCGACTGTGTTTGCGTATGCTCTCTTCTTTCTCACTTTAAATTCCGCATTTACTCTGATTAGTTTTGTTTGTGATAGAGTTGAATTTTTAATTGGATATTATCTCTATAAACTCTATTCACCCCCTCTAGAGTTGCCATCTGTTCTTCAATTGGTATCAGAGCTCTGTTCTCTTTATAAGGACTTACATCCTAGAGCTGATCCATGGCAACCACACAATCCTTGATTTCCAATCACGGTGAAGGACAGTCCACTCATAGGCCTCCCCTATTTGATGGAACTAACTACACGTATTGGAAAACAAGGATGAGTTTTTATCTCAAGTCTCTAGACTTTGACCTGTGGACTATCGTCACTGACGGTTACAAAAAGCCCGCCAGGATAGTTGTCAACGGTGATCTCGTTGAGAAATCACATGACAAATATTCTGACGAGGAGAAGAAACAGGCAAGTCTAGACGCGAGATCTATTAATGCTTTATTCTATGCTATAGACAGGAATGAGTTCAACAGGGTATCCACATGCACCACATCCCACGAAGTATGGAAGCTTCTAGAAGTGACGCATGAAGGAACCACCCAAGTCAAGGAATCAAAAATAAGCCGTCTCACTCAAGAATACGAGGCTTTCAAGATGAAGCCAAACGAGACGATCACGCAAATGTTCACAAGATTCCTCGACATCATCAACCCCCTGTCTTCGCTTGGGAAGCAATATTCAAATTACGAGAAGATTCGCAAGCTACTTAGGGGGCTACCAAAAATTTGGAACCCTAAGGTGACAGCCATCATAGAAGAAAACGATCTCACAACCATGTCCATGGAGACCTTGATGGAAAAGCTAATGACTCATGAGCTTGACCTCAAGGACTTCGAAGAGCCTGCTCCTAAGGCTAAGGAGATCGCACTCAAAGCTCACCGACGGAGGGCTGAACTCGAAGAGACGGATGCGACAACTCAAAAGACGATGATCAAGCCCTCATGGTTCGCAACTTCAAGAGATTCCTTCGCTTCAACCGAAGAAAGAAGGAACCACAAGAAGATGAAGAAGAAGAGCCCACTTGCTACAGTTGCAAGAAGACGGGACATGTCCGAAAAGACTGTCCATTCTCAAAGAAAAGCAACCGCTATGAGAAGCCATACATGAAGACCTCTTCAAAGAAATATGCCAACACAAGCATTTGGCATGAAAGCGAAGCTAGTGACTCCGAGGAAGAAAAGAACTCTCCTCAAGATACGGCTAATGTGTGCCTAATGGCAACATCCAACAAGGTATCAAACGAAACTCTTGACGACTTCACTTTTGATGAACTTGGCGATACTTTCACCGATTTACTTAGTGACCATAAAAAGGTTATTGGTAAATACAAACAAGCCAAGGACAAAATCAAAATTCATGAAGTTGAAATACAAAGACTTTCTCTATTACTTGATAATATTAGAGACATTACACCCACGGATGTCACTGATGAGGTATCTAAGCTCAAAATAAGCTTACATGATGCCCAGGCACGTATTGAGCAACAAACACAAGAAATCACAACACTCAACACGGAGCTTGCAGAAGAAAAGAATAGACACAAGATTACTATTACTAAGTTGCATGGTTTGAATGCTAAGATTACTGAATTGCAAGCTATCTCTAAGAAACTAGAGACTAAATTAGGAAAACAGGTTGCTCAACCTCAAACCCAATCACATGAGGCACACACTAAGCATGACACAACTCATACTAGTCAACTACGACACCCTCATGCTGCTCACAATCATGCTTACATGTACACACACTTTCACAAACCACATGTACGTAGAAATAATCATAATATGTCACATAAACATTATGCTACACATAGATACAATCATCATCATGTTGCACAAAGACACAATCAACATCACTCCACATATAGACAATCTCATCATGCCATGCCATATAGACAATCTCATCATGTCATGCCATATAGACATCATCATGCCAGGCCATATCAACAATATCACCATGCCACTCCACATAATCATCATCACCATGCTGAATCTACATATCATCAATATTCTGCTTATAGACATCATCAGCATGCTCCTAATGTAAATAGGAATGCTACATGCACCTATTGTGGTTTACATGGACACATTTCACCACAATGTAGAATTAGAAGATTAGTAGATAAAAGGATATATGCATGGTTTCCAAAAGCTAACTCTTCAGGACCCTCAAGAACTTGGGTACCAAAGGTCACATCTACTCTTGATGTAGGTAGACCTTCCCTCCTCAACTAAGAGTAAGTGAATTTTCGATAGTGGATGCTCGCGACATATGACGGGAGATGCACATCTTTTCGCATTACTATCGATGAAGAGAGAAGGATATGTATCCTTCGGAAATAACCTAAAAGGTTATATTATAGGTAATGGTATTATTGGCTATCCTCCCTCTCCCGTAATAAAGGATGTCTGCCTAGTGACCGAGTTAAAGCATAACTTGCTCAGCATCAGTCATCTTGCTGACCATGGTTATGATATTAACTTTGGACAAAACAAATGCCTTATATATGATAGGTCAACAGGAGACATTGCTTTTGAAGGGGTAAGAGAGGATAACATTTATATTTTCTATTTGTCTGGGAATACTAACAATGCAGGTAGATGCCTATATGCTCATAAAGATGAACGACTGCTATGGCGCCAGCGTCTTGGTCATGCCAATATGGATACCATATCCAGGCTATCGACCAAGAAGCTAGTTAGAGGCTTGCCCGACATCACTTTCAAAAAGAACACCGTATGTGCCGAATGTGAGTTGAATAAGGCAATCAAATCATCTTTCCATTCCATAAACTCTGTAAGCACTACTAGACCCCTGCAACTACTTCATATGGATTTATTTGGGCCTAGTAGAGTAGCCAGTCTTGGTGGAAAACTTTATGCCTTTGTTATTGTTGATGATTTTTCAAGATTTACTTGGGTTTTCTTTCTTGCAAATAAAAGTGATGCTATTTCAGTTTTCAAGATTTTTGTTAAGAAAGTTCAAAACGAAAAAGGCTACATGATTACTCGAATCCGAAGTGATCATGGAGGCGAATTCGAAAATTCTGATTTTGAAAAGTTTTATGATTCCAATGGCTTTGATCATGAGTTTTCTTGTCCAAGAACTCCCCAACAAAATGGTATTGTGGAGCGGAAGAATATGACTCTTGGCGATATAGCTAGAGTCATGTTGAACAAGTTTTCACTTCCGAAATACTTTTGGGCTGAAGCTGTCAGTACAACATGCCACATTTTAAATAGGGTACTTATTCGTCCTATTACGAAAAAGATACCCTATGAGCTTTGGTTCGGGAGAACCCCAAATGTTTCTTATTTTAGAGTTTTTGGCTGTAGATGCTTTATCCTTAACACCAAAGTTAACTTACACAAATTCGATGCCAAAGCTGACGATGGTATTTTCCTTGGTTATGCAGCCAAGAGTAAGGGATATAGAGTCTTTAACAAACGTTCATTAATTGTGGAAGAGTCTACCAATATGACTTTTGATGAAGATAACAGTGCAGCATCTACTCTTGATGATGATGTTGAGCCATCAACTTCCACTCCAATGAACACCACAATTGAAATAAATTCTCTGGAAAGCTTGCCTAAGAAATTCTTTTTCAAGCCATCACATCCAGAAAATTTGGTAATCGGTGAGGTTTCACGAGGAGTAACTACTAGATCATCATTAAGAGACTCTATTGCTAGCACTGCCTTTATTTCACAAATTGAGCCTAAAAATATTTTAGAAGCTTTCAATGATGAATTTTGGATTTCTGTTATCCAAGAGGAACTCAACCAATTCGAGAGGAGCCAAGTATGGGAACTTGTTCCTAGACCGGCTAATCATTCGATTATTGGTACTAAATGGGTTTTTAGAAACAAAGTGAATAAAGATGGTTCAGTCACACGCAACAAAGCTCGTCTAGTAGCCCAAGGATACAACCAAGAGGAAGGTATCGACTAAGATGAGACGTATGCTCATGTTGCTAGATTAGAATCCATTCGGATGCTTTGTGCATTTGCAAATTTTCAAAATTTCAAATTATTTCAAATGGATGTTAAAAGTGCTTTCTTGAATGGTTTTATTAAGGAGGAAGTTTATGTAAAACAACCCCCTGGTTTTGAAAATTACAAATTTCCCGACCACGTGTTCAAGCTAAAGAAAGCGCTGTACGGCCTCAAACAAGCCCCCAGAGCTTGGTATGAACGGCTTAGCAATTTCTTACTTGAGAAAGGTTTTTCAAAAGGGAAAATTGACACTATACTTTTTATAAAATCTTTCAAAGACACTATTCTGTTAGTACAAATATATATAGATGATATTATTTTTGGGTCTACTGATGAAACCCTTAGTCAAGATTTTGCCAAGTGTATGCAGACCGAGTTTGAGATGAGCATAATGGGAGAGCTCAACTACTTTTCTTGGGCTGCAAGTCAAACAAATGTCAAATGGAACCTTCATCTGTCAGTCGAAGTATACAAAGGACATGCTGAAGAAATTCGACCTTGATAACGTCAAACCAATCAGAACTCCTATGGCTACTTCAACCAAGCTTAAACCAGATGATAGCGGCAAACCCGTAGATCAACGTAAGTATCGAGGTATGATAGGCAGTCTACTATATCTTACTGCTAGTCACCCTGATATAATGTTTATCGTTTGCCTATGTGCTAGATATCAAGCAAATCCTAAGGAATCACACATGGTCACAGTTAAGCGTATCTTTAGATACCTTAAGGGTACAGTTACAGTGGGCCTATGGTATCCCAAGTCAATATTATTTGACCTTATTGGTTACTCTGATGCTGATTTTGCTGGATACAAGGTCGACCATAGAAGTATGAGCGGTACGTGTCATTTATTAGGAAAGGCTTTAGTCTCTTGGTTTAGCAAGAAGCAGAATTCTGTCGCACTATCCACAACAGAAGCTGAATACATAGCAGCTGGGCGTTGTTGTGCACAAATTCTGTGGATGAAGCAAACCCTTGAAGACTATAATTTATCTTTCATACATATTTCAATATTTTATGACAATACTAGTACTATAAACTTGACTAAGAACCCTATTTGTCACTCACGCACAAAGCACATTGAAATTCGACACCACTTTTTGCGTGATCATCGGCAAAATGGCACGATTAACTTAGAATTTATTGACACTGATCATCAGTTAGCTGATTTCTTCACAAAGCCGTTATCCGAAGAGCGCTTCAATTTCCTTTGTCGTGAACTTGGAATTTTAGATGAAGCCGTCATAAATTAAAATACACCTGCGTAAATATCGATTATATTGTGATTCTCTTATGATGAACTTGCTATGAGTATAAGCCGAAAGGGCCCTTCTGACAACAAGGCGTAAAAGCCTAAGCGACACGGTGCACTAGTCCTCAGGACTACCGCTAGCTGGGATCCGAACCCTGCAGCTAACCCATGGCAAATTCAAAATATTAAATTATGATATAACTCCTTGTTTATTATACGGTACATTTTGATTTATCACCTACTGACATGCTATTTTTTAATTTCATATTGCTATCCTTCTACTTTTACTATCTGGTTTATTGAATCTCTTAATCATTTATCTTTATAACTTATATTGGTTTTCCATACTTAACCAATATTTCATCCTTTCAGCCTGATTTTAGTTCTGGGACAATGACCCAGAATTCGGGCCGAACTCTGCCCTTACCAGAGTTCGGGCCGAGTTCGGCCTCCCTGTTCCAGAATCGGGGACAGTTCCAGCCGTTGATCACAACTTGATCCAATGGTCCTGATTCACTCCGACAAAGAGAAATTCTTCCCTTATATTCGGTTTCTCTTCCCCCTCCTTCTTTCTTACCACCTTTTCTACTTCTCCTCCACTATTCTCTCAAAAACCTAACCCTAATTTCTTCTCTATAGTGCTCCATTCTTTCCCAAACTCAAGGAGAAGGGCTATTTTCCAATTCTCTTTCACTATTCATCATTTATTCGAGGTATAACTTACTCTTCTTTTCTATCTTAATTTTCTCTACTTTGTACTATGGCTCCTCGCTTCCTCAACCGTGGGAAGAGAATTCGGACCGAGGGAGCGTCCTCGTCGAATGCTCCTCCTTCCATTGAGCAACCCGTTGAACAAACACAACCACCTCATCCGTTGTTCAACCCTTCACGTCCACGTGATCCAAACACTTATGACGACCGACTTTTTATATCACTAGACGCATCCAATGAATGGTTTAGTGATTTTCGGACACGTCCGATGTTTGCGGGACACCCCATAAACTTTATAATCTTTTCTCAATATGATGCACTCTTTAATGACCTTTGCCTTGACGAACTTGTTACCTCAAATTCGGTCATATATCGTAGTGCCATACAAATGTTTTACTGCAACTTGACTCATGATGATACTCACATCTATTCACGTGTTGCGGGTATTGATATCTCATTTGATGATTTTGACTTAGCCGAATATCTTGAACTTCAAGAGCCCAATTCTTGGGAAAAGCTTGTTGAAGCTCGGTCGTTCCGATTTTCCGACGGAACTTCCCTTGAAAGCTTCAAGGACGACTTGTGTACTTCGAACACACGTCCTCGCAAGCTTATGGCTAAATATCTAAATCCATATTTCTATGAACTTCATCGGATCATCTTCAACACCATTCTACCCAAAGCGGGTTCTACCGATGAAATTACCTATTTTGAAATATCCGCTCTTTATCATCTTCACTTTTGTGTTCCTTTTAATCTTCCACGTACCATGATGGACTGGATGATTAATTGTAGGAAGAAACCACGAGCCTTGGTTTATGTCTTATATCTTCCTATGGTCTTTCGTGCATTCCATGTACCTCTTGATGATTGTCCTTTCTTGCCTGCTCCTGCCTTCCTATCTAAGGCACGACAACTTCAGGCAGTCGTAGCCTCTCCTGCCATATCTGAGCATTCCGATGATGAGGAGCCCGACGCCCCTCCACTTGGACAGGATGTGCCACCTCCTCCTGCTACCCTTGACTCCATCCAGACCATGCTCCGAGATCGCTTCACCTTAGAGGACGATCGCTGGACTCAGATGGACTACCGTACTACCCTGCAGATGAGTGCCCTCAGTAACTCGCTGTACGATATTCGGTATTCCATGTCTCATCATCCTTCTATGCCCATTCCCATGGAGTGGGACCCCGGTCGCGAGGGACATCGCATTGACGATCCTTGGGTCATGCGCTACCTGGATCCGGATGCTACTTTTTTGGACCCCAGTCATTCCTACACTGATCCTTCCGACACCGCTGGGCCTTCTCGTGCTCCATGATGGAGATGGCTACTACCTGATGATGCTGCTGCTGATCATAGTTTATGTTTTATGCTTTCCAGTTTTTCAGTTGTTTAGTTGGATTTATGTACTTGGTTTGTCATAAACTCTTTATGTTTTAGTTGTGAGTGATGACTCTCGTAGTTCTATTACTCTCTACTAGTTATGTTGGTTAATATGCAGTTTCTTCTCTTTTGGTGTGTTTGCCCATTATTACTTGCTTATATTGCTAAATGCCAAAAGGGGGAGAGATATGTATATTCTTTTTATTCGTTTTTTTTTTGGTATATATATGTGCTTTTGGTACTTTTGGGAGATGTTCCTTATCAGGCCAACAGGTTCAACGTATTGTTTACGGGGGAGCTATCTTATTTGGCTCGGCACCGATTATGGGGGAGCTATGCTTTTGTCATTGACTGTGTCCAGGTATGAATATTGAATATACAATTATTATTTTGTCAATTATTAATATGGGAGAGATTGTTGACACAAAGTCACAGTCAACCAAATATCGATAACATTGACTAAATAATACTTGTAATAATTCAATATGACACACGATGTCTACATCTAGCTCAAGTCAGACGACAGTTCAGTCTTTGCAAATCAGTTATATATGAGTCTGTATTTTATACTTTTATTGAGTCTAGACTGTTGTAAACTGTGTCATGCTGAGCTCTTGAGACTTGACCAAAAGCCTACCCAAAAATCCATAAACTCCACCATCCAGAAATAAGCCCATTGGTCCCTTAGAACCATTCTGTGCTCTGGATACAGAGTTCGGGCCGAACTCTGCCTCCACACAGAGTTCGGGCCGAACTCTGTCCCCTAAAAATCAGCAACCTAAATTTTAGGGTTAGCTGGTTGCAAGTTGTCCAACGGCCAAATATTTGAAATTTTCTACCCGAATTCTGGCCGAATTCTGCCTACAAAAACCCTATAAAAAGGCCAAGAATTCTCTCATTTCAAACCATCCAATCTTCTCTTCTCTTCTCTCTTGAAGCTCATATAAGCCATACCCTTCCCATCTACTAGCCACAAGCATCCTAAGTCTCGAGTGCTCAGCATCTCTCAGTTAGGAGTCTTGTGCAAGAGTTGAAGAAGTCGCTTGGAAAATTCCAAGCAATCGCCACTGCGATCCTTTGTAAGAAATTGACGTGCTCTTCTGAAGAAAAGGCACGGGTTGTAAACTACTATTTCACAAATAGTGGATTTAATCCTGAGCTAGAGTTCTCAGGCCTGGACTAGTCCTCCACGAGGGAAACAGGTTAAAATCGGCTGTGTTTGCGTATGCTCTCTTCTTTCTCACTTTAAATTCCATATTTACTCTGATTAGTTTTGTTTGTGATAGTGTCACCCTCATTTCCCGTATTTCCTGTATTTCGTATTTATACTCGTATCTAGATTTTGGCATGTATTTTATTTTATTTTTCTCAACTTGTGGAATTTCGGTATTTCTCGTATTTTGGGTTTTGTCATGGCTCGGTTTTAATTGGATTGGTTTGGTTTGGGTTGGTTTAATATGTATTGGAACACCTTAGCCTATGCTCCACCCTCAACACACCACATCCCACCCTCTTTAAACCTCCACCAACCTTTTCTCTCTCCTCATAAACCTCCATTAATTTCTTCTTCTCCTTCCTCTACACAACACTCTTCTCCTTCCTCTACACAACACCCACCCATAGGCAAGTGCACCTTGCCACCACATGAGAACCCTCTTTTATTTGTCCATTTGCTAGTTTAGGACATGGTGATCAACTTTAGAACTTAGCATTTTGTGATTTGGAGTCTCCATTATTCTAGATCTAAGTTTTTCCTAT
>JANAVB010019114.1:0-70229 GCA_029216955.1 Iris pallida | reverse complement strand
TTACCAGACTTTTGATGAGGTATTGATGGCAACCCGAAGGCATGAGATCACTATTCAGAGGCTTACAGCAAGGACTGGAGGTCAGAAGAGATCTCACAGTCAGATTGAAGGAGGAGGGGGAGTAGCGCCCCGAACAACAGTACCGTCCCTTGGCATTCGCATTCACGATGTGGCAATACGAGGGCCAGCACCACCACCAAGACAGCAGCAACAGCATCAGAAGAAGAACTAGCAACCTCCAGCGGGCTGCACTTATTGTGGAAAGGTAGGGCACACTAGGGATGTGTGTCGGATATTGAACGGACTGTGTTTGATATGTGGAAATCCAGATCATCGAGTTCCCACCTGTCCCATGAATTCGAGGTCAGGAGGACCAGTGCAACAATTTCCTGCTCCGCTAGCACCAGGACAGGACAGTATCGAGGACCCGCGGTAGCAGTAAGACCGTTGGCACAGCGCCCGTTCATGTCACAAGCTCAGATGTTTCGACAGTAGGGACCGCCGATGCAGCAAAACCAGTATAGACCACCTCATCATCATCAAGGCAGGGGCCAGCAGTAGCACCAGGCTAAGCCGCAATATGGGAACCAACAAGGATGTCGAGGGCAGGCATTCACTCTGTCCTTGGAAGAGGCATTGGTATGGAAGATGTTGTGGCAGGTAACATTCTCGTCACCTCATATCCCGCAGTAGCATTGTTTGATTCGGAAGCATCACACTCATTTATATGTGCATAATTTACGACACGACTAGGAATAGAGTTCGAGGCATTGCCAGGGAGGTTGAATATACTCACTGGTAATAGGCTCGTAAGAGTTAGTAGAGTTATTCTAGCATATAGCGTTGTAGTTTAGGGCATTCTCTATCCGTCCGATTGATAGAATTTCCTGTTGGAAATTTCGACGCTATCTTAGGCATGGACTGGCTGAAAGACAGTCATGCGACAATAGATTGTCATAGAGGGAGTGTATCTTTTGATATTCCAGGCATGAAGCGGTTCACCCTAGTCAGATCAGTGGCAACTCAACAAGAGCAGGGAGTAGTAACGACAATGGAAGAAGTTCTAGTTCCGAAGGTAGTTGAAGAGTTTCTAGACGTATTTCTCGAAGAACTTCCAGGTCTACCACCGGTTAGAGATATTGAGTTTAGTATAGAATTGGTACCTGGAACTAAATCGATATCAGATCGAGTTTACAGAATGGCAGATTCAGAGCAGGCTAAGGTATATCAGCACATAGAGGAACTGAAGAAGAAGAAGTTCATTTAAGCTAGCATATCACCATGGGCAGCACCAGTGGTACTTGTGGAGAAGAAGGCTGGATCATCCAGATTGTGCATTAACTACAGGAAGCTTAACGCGGCAACAGTAAAGAACAAGTACTCACTACCCAGGATCGACGACTTGTTTGATCAGTTGAGCAGAGCTAGAGTTTTCTCCAAGATAGATCTTCGTTCAGGGTATTATCAAGTGAGGGTTCGGAAGGAGGATATTCCCAAGACAGCATTCAGGTCGAAGTATGGGCAATATGAGTTCTTGGTAATGCCGTTTGGTTTGACCAATGCTCCAGCAATATTTATAGACTTGATGAATCGCATCTTTATGCCATACTTAGACCAATTTGTCATTATGTTCCTCGACGACATTCTTGTATACTCAGCTAGTGAAGAAGAGCTTGAAGATCACCTCAAAAAAGTGTTACAGGTTCTGAGAGAGAACCAGTTGTATGCCAAGCTCAGCAAGTGTGAGTTTTGGACGGATATATTTTTTTTGGGACATATCATATCAGGAGCTGGAGTAGCAGTGGATCCTAAGAAAGTAGAAGCAGTAGAGAGTTGGCCAGTACCCAAGACCATAGCTGACGTGCGAAGTTTCTTGGGATTGGCGGGTTATTACAGAAGGTTCGTATCAGATTTTACGAGACTTTCAGCACCCATGACCCGCTTGACAGAAGGACGTGACATTCGTCTGGTCAGCAGAATACTAGACATCATTTGAGACTTTGAAGCAGAAATTGATATCAGCGCCTATTCTTACATTGCTAGTTGGACCCGAAGGTTTTACTGTATATAGTGATGCGACAGGTAAAGGACTTGGGTGCGTCCTCATGCAACATGGGAAGGTGATAGCGTATGCATCTAGGCAACTTCGGGACCACGAGAAGAATTATCCAACCCATGACTTAGAGTTGGCGGCAGTAGTATTTACTTTGAAGCTATGAAGGCATTACTTATATGGAAATCGAGTGGACATGTACACAGACCACAAAAGTCTGAAGTACATCTTTACTCAGAAGGAACTGAACATGAGAAAGAGAAGATGGTTGGATTTGATCAAGGATTATGACGTGGAGCTTCAGTATCATCCAGGCAAGGCTAATATGGTAGCAGATGCTCTCAGTAGGAGAGGCACGTATTTATGCTAACCACACAGAAGCATATCTTAGAAGACCTCCAGGAGATGGGCATCGAAGTTATACTTCCTAGTGATATAGGAATTCTGGCAAGCCTACAAGTTCAATCCGACTTGGTAGACAAATCAAGGCAGCTCAGGCACAGGATCCAAGGATTTAGAAGGTCAGGACAGAATGTGAGACAGGACTCAGAAAGGAGATACAAATCCATGAAGATGGTACACTTAGGTTTGGATCACGTCTATGTGTGCTAGTGGAGATATCAGACAGGAGGTTAGGACAGAAGCTCACAGTTCTTAGTATTCTATACACCCTGGAGGGACCAAGATGTACCAAGATATCAAGCAGCACTTATGGTAGAACGGAATGAAGAGGGAGATAGCTAGATTTGTTTTCCTTGCTTGGTATGTCAGCAAGTGAAGGCAGAGCAGCAGAGGCCAGCTGGATTATTGCAACCGCTTCCTATTCTAGAATGGAAGTGGAAACACATCACAATGGACTTTGTGACCGGTTTACCGAGATCGCCAAGTGGTAAAGATGCTATTTGGATGATAGTAGATCGGCTTACAAAGGTGGCACACTTTCTTCCTTTCAGAGTTGGGCAATCTACGAAAAAGTTAGCGGAGTTGTATATGCAGCAGATAGTTAGGCAGCATGGAGTCCCTATCAGTATTGTGTCAGACAGAGATACCCGCTTTATATCGTATTTCTGGAAGAGCTTACATCATAGTTTGGGTACTAAATTAAGATTTAGTACGGCTTACCATCCACAGACGGACGGGCAATCAGAAAGAACAATTCAGACTTTAGAGGATATGTTGCGAGCTTGTACCCTAGATTTTAAAGGATCTTGGGAGAGCCACCTGCACTTAGTCGAGTTCTCGTACAACAACAGTTATCAAGACAGCATCCAGATGGCGCCATTTGAAGCACTATAAGGTAAGAAGTGTAGGTCGCCACTAGCATGGGATGATATCGGGGAGAGAAAGATGCTAGGCCTAGAAATGATTGTCCAGATAGTTGAAGTGGTTAAGGAAATTAGAGAGCGACTTTAAGTTGTGCAAGATCGACATCGTCATTGGGCGGACCAGCATCGTAGGTCGCTAGAGTTTTCTGTTGGGGACCACGTGTTCATACGGATCTCACCTACCCGTAGGGTCATTAGATTTGGCGTTTGCGGGAAGTTGAGTCCGCGATACGTGGGCCCATTTGTTATCCTTGATAGGATAGGCGATGTCGCTTATCGTTTATCCCTTTCACCTTCGTTACGAGAGGTGCATGACGTGTTTCATGTATCTCAGTTGCGTAGGTATATATCGGACCCAAGCCATATCCTTGATCATTTTGAACTGGTTGTTGGTACCAACCTGTCTTACGAGGAACAGCCTGTGACTATTTTGGACCGAAGAGAAAAGATACTCAAGAACCAAACAATTAGCCTTGTCCGAGTTGCTTGGGATCATCACTCTTTAGGGGAGTCAACGTGAGAACATGAGGATGATATCCGATCACGGTATCCATACCTGTTTGACTCATAAGATATATTTCTTTCGGTATACCTTGATTATCTCAACTTCTCATGCTTGTCACCTTATGGGTAGAATTGCTTGAAGTCGTAGATTGTTAAACATGGATATGTTACTGTTAGCATTGTAGAATGATTGCTTATTCAAATTGCTTGTACTTAGATTAGTTTAGTTTCGATGTTTCTATCCTGCTTGGAATTGAAATTCTGAGGACGAAATTTTTCTAAGGAGGGTAGAGATGTCACTTTCCGTTCTCAGAATACATATTTTAAATACATGTACTGCTGAAATATATTATTTAATATTTATCATGTATTGTCCTGTATTTAATTCCTTTAATTTACGCTAATTATTTTCTGTATTTTACTTCCAGTATTTTATTTTTGCTTTGTTTTTGGGTTCGGCCTGAGTTGGTTTATTTTCCAGCCATCGGGTGTTCAATTCTCCACATACCCCTCTTCATTTAAAGCCCCATTCCCTTTCTCTCCTCTTCATTACTTCACCATTACTCTTCTTCTTCCTCATAAACTCTTCCCACCTACCTAGCCGCATAGGCAAGTACCAACTTGCTTCTTGATGGATCTCCATTTTTATTGTTTATTGTCTTCTCTCAAGATTCTTAGATACTTTAGTACTTAGCATTTTCAATTTCTATGGCTCATCTCATGTAGATCTAAGTTATGTATTTTCGGATTTCTTAGGTTTTGATCTAGTAACTTTGTTATTTCTCAAGTTTTGATATGGTTCCATGTTGTAGAGAATTTCGTTCTACCCTATTTGACCTGAAATCCAGATTTGGACTTAGAATGAAGGATTTAGGGAGCTCGATAGCAATGGCTTCCATGGTTCTATTCTCGAAAAAATAGAGAGAAGAACAGTGCTTGACTGTATGAGTTTTCATACGGCAAGTCTTCCTTGCCGCATGGCATTCCCCAGCCGCATGGCGCTTTCTGGCCGCATAAACCATTTAGTTCTCGACCGCTGAACGTGTCGCATTTTCGAGCCGCATGAACACATGATCTCTCAGTCGCATAAGGCTTTGTTAAATCTGGCCGCATGAAACTTTCCCGTTCCTGTCGCATGACTTGTTAGTTTCTTAGCCACATGTATTCGTCCAGCCACATGTACTCATCCAGCCGCATAAGCGCTTACTTTTCCGCCGCATAAAGCTCAGTTTCCCAGCCGTATGACTAGGGCTGCAAACAAGCCAAGCCGAGCCAATTTGTAAGCTTGAGCTTGGCTTGACTAGAATTAATCGAGCTCGAGCTCAAGCTTGATAATTTTTTTTATTTTAGAGCTTGAGCTTGGCTTGAGCTTGTTTATATTAAGCTTGAGCTTGGCTTGGTTTTGAGCTCGAGCTTGGCTTGATAAGCAAGCTTGATTCAAGCTTGATAAACAAGCTCGATAAGCTCATATCAAGCTCATTAAGCTTGATTTCAAGCTTGTTCACCTTTATTTCAAGCTTAATGAGCTCGATTTCAAACTAGTTACGCTTGAATTCAAGTATATATAACTTTAACAATTTATGTATAAAAATTAATTAAAAAGTTCTTTTATCAATTATTAAGGACATATAAATATATAAAGCACACAACCATATTATTATACAAACATACATAAATTAGAATTCAACAACAACAGCTTTTAAACAAGCTCCGAAACGAGCTTCTAAACGAGCCAGCTCGCAAGCTCATAAACGAGCCAGCTTGCGAGCTCGAACGAGCCGAGTACTTCTGAGCTTGAACTTGGCTCATTTATTAGACGAGCTCGAAAATGAAGCTTGAGCTCGGCTTGTTTACTAAACAAACCGAGCTCAAACGAGCTTTTATCGAGCCGAGCTTCGAGCAGCTCACAAACGGCTTGGCTCATTTGCAGCCCTACGCATGACCGCATGACATCTCAGCCGCATAGGCTCGGTAATTCCTAGCCGCATGTGACTTCCTATCCCGAGCCGCAATGCATATTCTCAGCCGCATAGGCTTTGTTATTTTAGCCGTAATGATTTACCATCCCCAGCCGCATGAGCAGCCTGGCCGTCTGGTACTTGGCCGCATGGCACTTTTCCAGCCGTATGGCTTTAGCAGCCGCAGCCGCATATACTTCTGTTTGCGCTAGCCACATAAGATTGTTCTCCTTGTCGCAGTTCAGCCGCATAGACTAAATTATCTTAGCCGCATAACCAATAATTTCCTGGTCGCATGAACTCTGGCCCTAATGCCATTTTGGCTGATTCTTGTCCCGAATTGACATTGATTGATATTGATTGATTGTCTTGGCATTTATTAAATTAATTGTTATCTTGACATTAATTAACATTGATTGATATCTTGATTAAATAATTGATCATACGTTCCTAATTGGAACTAAGAGACTGGCTAGTCGTCTATTGAATTGAATGAATGAGACAAGTTCATATTAACTATGAACTATTGTAATCGACTGGCTGATCCCAAATATTTATTTATTTATTTTTTTACAAAAGCAGCATGTGTACTTTATGGTCAGGCACGATTATTTCATGGTTAGTTTTGATTGTTGTATTACGCTATGTAAGCCTACAACCTAACCGTACGGATATGTTTAGAGTTGTGCATACGTACCCCGTACAAAAGTACTCATTATGAATGACCATGATCCACGGCATGGGATTTTACTTAACATAGAGGAGATTAAGTTAAAAATAATAATTGCATGGAAGATGGATTCCCAATTTCTTACATGGCAGCCCTGTTTGGGACTATTAGTGCCCGACAGGCCGGCTGGTTCCCACAGATACTGCAAATCTGCCACACGGGCAGGCAGCGGTATCTGCTTATATTATTTATTGTATATTGTATATTGATGACGGGCGTCCCGCTGGGACTCATCTAATTCATGATTGGCGCAATTGATTAACTGAATAGACTAGCCTTGTTTGCACATAGTAAGAACTAAGGAATCCCTATTGCATAATTCCAGGGTAACTTGGAACTCACAGTAGCAAGCCGTAGTAGTTTGTATGGCCGTTTAAGTTGACTTGTTTGTGTATTGTACCTACTCTGTTGACTAACTGAGATGGTCAGAATGTCAGGACATGACGGGCCAACTTCTGTCCTTGTTTGGTTGGGAGGTTGGTTCGAAGTGTCGTGATGTAATGTGAATCCCAGTAGCACGAGATCTATATATCATATTCTCTTACTACTGGTTTTTATTTCTCATATCGTGCTCCCTTGCGGTACTTGCTATTAGAGGTCTAACCTCTCTGGTTTTGCACGGCCAGATTTAGAGCCGGACCCCGAGGACTCAGCTTACTTCCACCTCCAAGATGGTCAATACTAGAGGAATGATCGCAGGAGGACTCGTGGGTTCCTTACTTCCCGCTCGTTTGTTATTTACTTTATACTTGCCGTTTGGCACCGACATGTTAGTCGGATCATCTTGTACTTACTTTTACATAATTGTAACTAAGTCAGTGTAACACACAGTTTTCCAAATGAGGGTAATTTTGAAATTTTGTGTTTATAATTATTTTAATGATATTTAATTCACGATATGATTTTTGGTGATTTTAAATTATTTTAAAATTATTTAAATCAATGACTTGTGGTTTTGACGTTTTGCTAGTGAAACCCTAGAGACTGTTTGACCTAGAGCCTAACCATGTGATTATGATATTTTAATGTCATTTTTGGCCTAAGAATATTTTGTATTTGATCTCTTTGAATTATTTTGATATTATTTATTATTTATGATATTTTTTTGGGGTTATTTGAGTCGGGTTCGAATTTCAACTCAATCCGACTTGAAACGGGGACCCGGGGTAGTTTGACTCTAGTGGGACCCACACACTAGTTAGGCATGGCCCACATGATATTAAATTTAGTCTACATGATAGAAATATTTTAGTTAGAGGTTAGACTAATTATTATGGATAAGGTTAGTGTGATTAGAGCTTTAGAATGACTAATTTAGCCCCAACCAATTAGCCATTTCCTAATACTCATAGAATAGGTTAGTGGGGGCATTTTGGACCTTACCATAATAGGACAAATAGCCCCATATGGCCAGCCACTTTGGGAGAGGATAGGCTCAAGTTTATTTATTATTCTCATCCACACTCTCTCTCTGTTCTTCCCCAAATTCCTAGAGAGCAATCCTAGCAATTTCTTCACCAAATCCTTCCATTTCGCCACCAAATCTTCTTCTTTCCTTCTCCATTCTAGCCAAGGGGGAAGCTACCCAAGTTTGGGAGGATTCGGAGCTCGTTCGTGTCCTTTTGGAATCTCTACGTGTCGGTGTCGCTCCGGGAAGGCTTTTCTTCGATTCGATCTACCGGGAGGTATAAATCCCTTCTCTTTTTTATTTTCTCATGCATACAGGTCTTTTTGAACCCATAGGAATGCCCCCATGGTTGTATCTCCATTTGTGTCCATTTCGTGTCCATTTGGAGGTCATAGGAGTGTCCTTTGTGTTTGGTTATGTCCATGTGGGAAAATCCCAAATTTGGACACACTATGTGTTGTTGTTATGTATGAATGAATTATTACATGTTTAATCTCATATTTTTGTATTGGAGATGTGTTCTATAGTGTCTCATATATATATATTAGTGTAGAGAGTGAGTTCTTGATATATTATGTTATATACTTGTGTTCTTTTGTCTCAAACTACCCAAATCCGTCATGATTTTTATCCACGTTTTTAATTTCAGCCCTAACTTAGAAATGTCATAACTTCTAGCTCAAAGCTCGATTTAATCTCCCTTTTTTAAAAGAAGCGTATTGAAGTTAGCTTTCCAAAAACATGTATTAATAGGCCTAATTCTTTCTGTAACTTCCTAGAGAATTATTTGAGTGTCAGTGTACGAAAGACAAACGCGTTCTCGGTGTTTTTGCGATTCCGGGAGTTTTCGAAACGAAAACGCTATCCATTTGAAGTTTCGGAAAGCTAACACATAGATCTATAACATACTTTAATCCTAGATTTTAATTCATACTGAGATGGTACATTATTGATTATTAGTAGGAGTTACTATTGGCATATGTATTTTGTGCACCCTTGTGTGTAATATAATGTTCTATTTGATTTTAACCCATGTTAATGTATATACATTATGTAATTAAATAGAGAATGCAAGCATGAGTAAATGTTTAAATAAATGATGTATGAGGTGTAAGTATCCTATCTAATGTAAGCATGTATAAGTATGGCTTGTAATGAATATGTAGGTTCCATAGTATGTAATGTATGGTGCATATAGTGGCGCAAGAGAATAAATGAATGATGAATGAATGCAAGCATGAATGTAATGTAATAATAGATGTAATATGCAATATACAAGTTAATGAGATGTAATGTTCTATGTTAACACAAATCCTATATTACCTCATGTACCCCCTTACACTATGTTGACACTATCACACTTGACACATTGTTCACTTACACTTTGACACTCTTTGATATACACTATGTATGCCCATTTAACCCTCACTTGCCCCTTTGCCATGTTCACATACACACACATAGCCATTTAAAAGTATTTATGAATATAGTTAACTTAGCTATGTATGTATATTATATATATGTTAGCATATTGTGTTGTAATATATAAGTTTATATAACCATTTGAAATGCCATGATTATAGACCTAATATTGAATACCATATATGCATGTGTATATATGTGTAGACATATATAGCTTAAGTAATAGATTACTAGTGTATATCCAATGTGAATTCTTGCCTATTTGAGTATTGAATAATTGCATGCTATATAGAGTTGGGTGTATGTTAGCTTGTATAGTCTTGTATTGATGTGTGCTTGCTAGGATAGTCTTGGTTAGGCCTAGTAAGACTTGCTGGGTTAGGACATGACCTAGTTTGACTAGTGCAGTTGACCAGAGTTGACCAAGGGTTGACTTTGGCCTAGTTTAACCTAGATTCATGTAGAATGCATTGTAGTACTTTATATTACCCTTCTGGACATGTTGTGACTTGTGCTGTTCTAATTAGGAGCCAGAAACCTCTCCTCGGACAGTATCTTTACCTTGGACATTCAGATATCAGGCGAGTATATTCTTTGATCATTTCATATCCTGCTTAGAATTATTTCCTGCAGTAGATTACTTTACTTGTACTGTCACGATGGTCACACAGATTGGTACTATATGGATCTCTACATGCGATGTTATCCTCCTCGGGAGCATCGGGTACATTGTGTCATGTGCATTTCACTTTCATCATGTACTCATGTGCTTTCATTATACATGTACACTCCTGTGAATCTTGTACTCTCATGTTCACGGAGCCCCCATGTATACTATCATGTGCACCCTTTCATGGGCCCCCATGTGATATCATGTACAATAACATAACCTGTTTAGATCCTTGTGTATTGATTGGGGTACGGGAGTAGAAGTAGACATGTGAATAATACCCAAGTAGTATCTTATCAGAATCTCTTCCATAGTGTCTTATCAGAATCTCATATGCCATTTACATGTCTATATTGTACTCTGACTCACTAGCCACATGTTAGTTCTCTATTTATAGTAAATATTTCTATTACAGCTCTCTCTCTCTCTGTTTACATACAGCATTTCTTTCAGTACCTGTATCTTACTTTACTGCATGATTATATTTTCTAACCTGCTATGAACTGTTGATGTAATATGCTCTCCTGTCCTGACTGGACCTGTTGATAAATTTTACAGATAGCCTGGAGGTTGCCTGCTAGCCTAGAGAAGACAGTAGAGGTTGCATAGATAGCTAGAGTTTTGCTTATAGTTTATTTTCAGTCATCTTGAGTTGTATTTATGGATTACTGTATTTGAGTTTTGAGATGTATTCTGAGTTTGTATCTTAGACACTTAGACTTCTATCTGTTGTATCTCTTTTCGATTTCATGTTTTATCTATCTTCCTTTATGCTCTACCTTAGATGTGATTGAGTTTACATTCTGCTATGTCACCCCCATTCGGAAGTATAAACTGTTTAGTCTTATACTGTTAGATGCATTGAGACCTAGGACAGTGTTCTACCGCCGACACTGCGGCGTTGGCTGGGCGTTGTTACGTTCTCGTGCCCTAACTCTAGGGTGCGGATCGTGACACGTTTTTAGTGGTGGCCCATGCAGGTCGAGATTCGCATTAGTGCGATTTCGTAGTAGCACAACAACTTAGTTGTACTACTACGAGCCTGCTATAGGATATATAAATTAAGGTGTTAGGATGAGAGGATACTCAATCACAGTTAGGATTCCTTGAGAGATTCCTGGGATGACCCTTGAGAATCTCATTTTGAATTCCGATTTAAACTCCTTTTCCTTGTTTTGATTCACCTTTTTTCCTTGATTTGAATTTGATTTTGTGGATTCATTGTAGAACTTTGAATCCTGGTATTAGTTGATGATTTTGATAAAATTTTGTAGTTGTTGATTTAATTTTTTATTTAGATTAATATTTTCAAATCCAAGACTCAATCACACTTAGGATTCTTTGAGAGATTTCTGGGACGACCCCTGAGAAACTCATTTTGAACTTCAATTGGAATTTCTTTTCCTCTTGTTTGGATTCACCCTTATTCCTTGCTATTGAATTTAAGCTTGATGGGTTCCTCTCATTTGAACCGATGAGAAGGAACATATCTTCATTATTCTTTCTCGCCATTATTCCCTTGCATTCTTATTTACCTCTTATCTTAAACTCTGTCTCATTACATTAATTACCCATATCTTGTCGTCCCTACCAGATGTACTTCGAAACCCTTGAATCTTCGTATCTTTTGCATGGGAAAGGCTAAGGAAGTGACGTAAATTATGTAGCTCAGAGAAGACGTAACTGGTTATTTTATGATGATCTAAAGGAAATCAAATGTGGAGTGTTCCATATGGAAACTTGAGATAGAAATGTAGTAAAGGTCTCGAATAGAATAAGGAGATATATACTGCCAATCTGGAAACAATTACATTTAGAGAAATTTTGGGGTTATGAGATAGTTTATAGGTGTATTCAAAACTAATGAGGATATCAGAGGTCAACCTAGTTTTGAGAACTTAGAAAATCTTGGTTATTGATTCTGGGGAAAACTTTTACTCTGAGGCTATGTAGAAGGTTAGTAATGGAAAAGAGAAGTTAATTGTGTTTAATAAGGATATTAAACAAGATGTTGCGAGGAAATGACTAGGGATAGAGAGAGCACAAAGTTATGGAAGTTTAGAGATTGTTGTGAAATTTTTAGAAGAATAATATTCAAGGGTGTATGTCGAAAAAAATACGGAAGTTGATTTTATGATGAAAGATAAGTTTTGTAAGGCCTAGAGATTTAAATTAAATAATACGAGGAGAACAATTTGAACAAGTTCAAGGAATTCGTAAACGGGATTTAGAGGTTTTGGGTCAAATTTAAGACAAGGTGAAAGAACTTAAAATTTAAATAAATGGTTAATATTGATTCCTAAATATGAGGGTTGTGCTTCAAGAGTGATGTTTGGAAATTGGGAATTGCCTACGGTAGTCATGGTAAGGACGTCACCCCATTAGGATGTACTAGTCTTGATGATTGTTGTTCCCTTACCTTCCCAATTAGGACACCCTAGATTGTTTGTGTGTTGATACCATAGTACTGTTTGACCTAGAATGACCAGTGCACCCAGGTGAGACTTCCAACTGCTACGGTATGCCCTGACCTTGTATACTATTCCTTCAAATTGCATGATTTAGAAAAAAAAAATTGACCTTGATTGTTGGGAAATAGGGACGTCACCCCATTAGTATCAGTTGTAGATATATATAGGTTAGTCCTTGATGTGGGGATGTGTGTCTCTAAACATGTAGCTTATGAGATTTATGAGAGATTATAGTATCAGCCTTGATAGGATGCTAGTCTTTTGGTGAGTATAAATGTGTTATGAGAGATAGGGGCCTATATGTCTTAGTAATGCATCATTCCTATGGTAATAGAATGTATTAATAGATGGTTAATAGGAAGATAATAGTTTGAGCATACCTATAGCCTATGATCAGTTCCTTTTCATCCTTAGTTAAGACCACTTTAAAATAGGTCCAGTCCCTTGGATATAGGTTTCCAGTCCATATTTTATTGAAGTTCCATTACCGCCGTACAGCAGAGCAGTATTGGAGGTATTCCTAGATTGACACTTTTTAGATGTCCGTTTATTATTCCAGTGTTAGAAAGTGTTACCTTAGATATTGGGTAGGTTAGAGGCTCTAGAAGGAGTACTATCGATCTTAAATTTCGAGGACGAAATTTTTCTAAGGTGGGTAGAGTTGTAGCACCCAGTTTCCCAATATGGGTAATTTGAAATTTCGTGTTTACAATTATTTTAATAATGATATTTAATTCATGATTTGATTTTTGATGATTTTAAATTATTTTAAAATTATTTAAATCAATGACTTGTGGTTTTGACGTTTTGCTAGTGAAACCCTAGAGACTGTTTGACCTAGAGCCTAACCATGTGATTATGATATTTTAATATCATTTTTGGCCTAAGGATATTTTTGAATTTGACCTCTTTGAATTATTTTGATATTATTTTATTATTTATGATATTGTTTTGGGGTTATTTGAGTCGGGTTCGAATTTCAACTCAATCCGACTTGAAACGGGGACCCGGGGGTAGTTTGACTCTAGTGGGACCCACACACTAGTTAGGCATAGCCCACATGATATTAAATTTAGTCCACATGATAGAAATATTTTAGTTAGAGGTTAGACTAATTATTATGGATAAGGTTAGTGTGATTAGAGACTTTAGAATGACTAATTTAGCCCCAACCAATTAGCCCTTTCCTAATACTCATAGAATAGGTTAGTGGGGAATTTTGGACCTTACCATAATAGGAAAAATAGCCCCATATGGCCAGCCACTTTGGGAGAGGATAGGCTCAAGTTCATTTCATTATTCTCATCCACACTCTCTCTCTCTTGTTCTTCCCCAAATTCCTAGAGAGCAATCCCTAGCAATTTTTCCACCAAATCTTTCCATTTCGCCACCAAATCTTCTTCTTTCCTTCTCCAATCTTGCCAAGGAGGAAGCTACCCAAGTTTGGGAGGATTCGGAGCTCGTTCGTGTCCTTTTGGAATCTCTACGTATCGGTGTCGCTCCGGGAAGGCTTTTTTCGATTCGATCTACCGGGAGGTATAAATCCCTTCTCCTTTTTATTTCCTCATGTATATAGGTCTATTTTGAACCCATAGGAATGACCCCCATGGTTGTATCTCTATTTGTGTCCATTTTGTGTCCATTTGGAGGTCATAGGAGTGTCCTTTGTGTTGTGGTTGTGTCCATGTGGGAAAATCCCAAATTTGGACACACTGTGTGTTGTTGTATGAATGAATTATTACATGTTTAATCTCATATTTTTGTATGGGAGATGTGTTCTATAGTGTCTCATATATATATTAGTGTAGAGAGTGAGTTCTTGATATATTATGTTATATACTTGTGTTCTTTTGTCTCAAACTACCCAAATCCGTCATAATTTTTATCCACGTTTTTAATTTCAGCCCTAACTTAGAAATGTCATAACTTCTAGCTCAAAGCTCGATTTAAGCTCCCATTTTTTTAAACGAAGCGTATTGAAGTTAGCTTTCCAAAATATGTATTAATAGGCCTAATTCTTTCTGTAACTTTCTGAAGAATTATTTGAGTGTCAGTTGTACGAAAGACAAACGCGTTCTCGGTGTTTTTGCGATTCCGGGAGTTTTCGGAAACGAAAATGCGATCAGTTTGAAGTTTCGGAAAGCTAACACATAGATCTATAACATACTTTAATCCTAGATTTTATTTCATGCTGAGATGGTACAGTATTGATTATTAGTAGGAGTTACTATTCGGCATATGTATTTTATGCACCCTCGTGTGTAATATAATGTTCTATTTGATTTTAATCCATGTTAATGTATATACATTATGTAATTAAATAGAGAATGCAAGCATGAGTAAATGTTTAAATAAATGATGTATGAGGTGTAAGTATCCTATCTAATATAAGTATGTATAAGTATGGCTTGTAATGAATATGTAGGTTCCATAGTATGTAATGTATGGTGCATATAGTGGTACAAGAGAATAAATGAATGATGAATGAATGCAAGCATGAATGTAATATAATAATAGATGTAATGTATGCAATATACAAGTTAATGAGATATAATGTTCTATGTTAACACAAATCCTATATTACCTCATGTACCCCTTACACTATGTTGACACTATCACACTTGACACATTGTTCACTTACACTTTGACACTCTTTGATATGTATACACTATGTATGCCCATTTAACCCTCACTTGCCCCTTTGCCATATTCACATACACACACATAGCCTCTTAAATAAGTATTTATAATATAGTTAACTTAGCTATGTATGTATATTATATATGTTAGCATATTGTGTTGTAATATATAAGTTTATATAACCATTTGAAATGCCATGATTATAGACCTAATATTGAATACCAATATATGCGTGTGTATATGTGTAGACATATATAGCTTAAAGTAATAGATTACCTAGTGTATATCCAATGTGAATTCTTGCCTATTTGAGTATTGAATAATTGCTATATAGAGTTGGGTGTATGTTGGCTTGTATAGCCTTGTATTGATGTGTGCTTGCTAAGATAGTCTTGGTTAGGCCTAGTAAGACTTGCTGGGTTAGGACATGACCTAGTTTGACCTAGTTTGACTAGTACAGTTGACCAGAGTTGACCAAGGGTTGACTTTGGCCTAGTTTGACCTAGATTCATGTAGAATGCATTGTAGTGCTTTATATCACCTTCTGGACATGTTGTGACTTGTGCTGTTCTAATTAGGAGCCAGACACCTCTCCTCGGACGGTATCTTTACCTTGGACATTCAGATATCAGGCGAGTACATTCTTTGATCATTTCATATCCTGCTTAGAATTATTTCCTGTAGTAGATTACTTTACTTGTACTGTCACGATGGTCACACGGATTGGTACTATATGGATCTCTATGCGATGTTATCCCCCTCGGAAGCATCGGGTACATTGTGTCATGTGCGTTTCACTTTCATCATGTACTCATGTGCTTTCATTATACATGTACACTCCTGTGAATCTTGTACTCTCATGTTCACGGAGCCCCCATGTATACTATCATGTGCATCCTTTTATGGGCCCCCATGTGATATCATGTACAATAACATAACCTGTTTAGATCCTTGTGTATTGATTGGGGTACGGGGGAGTAGAAGTAGACATGTGAATAATACCCAAGTATCTTATCAGAATCTCTTCCATAGTGTCTTATCAGAATCTCCTATACCATTTACATGTCTATATTGTACTCTGACTCACTAGCCACATGTTAGTTCTCTATTTATAGTAGATATTTCTATTACAGCTCTCTCTCTCTGTTTACATACAAGCATTTCTTTCAGTACCTGTATCTTACTTTACTGCATGATTATATTTTCTAACCTGCTATGAACTGTTGAGATGTAATGTGATCGCTCCTATCCTGACTGGACCTGTTGATAAATTTTACAGATAGCCTGGAGGTTGCTTGCTAGCTTAGAGGAGACAGTAGAGGTTGCATAGATAGCTAGGGTTTTGCTTATAGTTTATTTTCAGTCATCTTGAGTTGTATTTATGGATTACTGTATTTGGGTTTTGAGATGTATTCTGAGTTTATATCTTAGACACTTAGACTTCTATCTGTTGTATCTTTTCGATTTATGTTTTATCTATTTTCTTTATGCTCTACCTTAGATGTGATTGAGTTTACATTCTGCTATGTCACCCCCATTCGGGGAGTATAAACTGTTTAGTCTTATACTGTTAGATGCATTGAGACCTAGGACAGCGTTCTACTGCCGACTGCGGTGTAGGCTGGGCGTTGTTACGTTCTCGTGCCCTAACTCTAGGGTGCAGGTCGTGACAGTCAGGCTGCAGCTGATAACAATTGTGTATACTTTGCTACATTATCTGGCTATGTTTTGTAAAGCCAGATATCAAGAACATTTTGACTGAGCGTTTGGAGCACCTTACTGCTTTATCTTACATGTTCTCTATTACTGTTTCTTGTTTGAATGATTGATATAATAGATATGAAGTGACCATAGCGAGACTTTCATGTAGTATGCACCCCCTCGTCTTTTAGACAGTATGATCGTATTATACTGTATTCATCTACCCGTAATACGTAGCTGGCTGAGTCATTCCTCTGCTCTCCAGTATTCTGGTTCTGGGGCGTGACGCCAATCCACTGACTAGCAACACGGACTCGACCGTACTGGACATGTCAACAAAAAATTCAAACTCGAAGCAGTGTCACAACATCAAATAGCAGAGTTATAGGAATTTTACCTGAAGGAAGGATCCGATCACATGGAGGACTCGATCCGAAGTATCGGACACCGATATACCAAACCAACACCAATAATCTGAATCAACCCAGACTCGTCCTGCTCGAAATCATCAGAAAATACACAATACTTCATCAAGAACGCAACAAACTTCTCTAATCCAAAGGAGTTCAAATCAGGAAACTAGAATCGATCATCAAAAATCGAAAATCTAAAGATCTAATAGAAAGAGGTGCATTGATGAAGAACTTACTGAGGATTGAAGTTCTTAGAAAATAGATCAAACAAGCCGAGGACATGAACTCGTTCAGTTTGTTATCGTCCCGATCAACCGTCCCAAGCTCTCTGACAAGGTTAGAGAATTTGAATAAAGATCAGATCGATCTTCGATCAAAACTAAGAGATGGAGGCACTCAATCGAACTCACCACTGGAATCACTACGTCGATTCGAAGGAAGACGTCACCGGAACAGACGAACGTCGCTGTTGTCGCTCATCGGAGAACAATGGTGCGCCTGCTGGGAAGAAGATCTTTGTACGATCGTCGCCGTCGTCAAGCTTGTCCCGATGATCCTCCGTGCGTCTTCACAAGAGAGGAACACTGCCTGTTGCTAGAGGACGAGATCGCTGTGGTTCATATGAGTCGTCGGAATGGTCGTGCAGCCGTCGCAAATATGGAGGAGGAAGAAATCATCGCCGTCGTCGCGAAGGAACAAGCGATGTCTGGTGGTCGTCGGGCGCCGCCGCCATAGTGGTGCGCCCTCCGAGGAACTCGACCGGAGTGAACCATCATCGCCGCCATGGTGAAAACTCCGGGGAGTTAGGGCAAGAGCTTGAGCTCGATTCAGAATTGGGGAAGAGAACAGAGAAGAATTGATAAAGAAAGAATGAGATGAGAACTTGGTTCTCTCTCCCCTGGCTGATATAATAAGAAAAGAATTTTACAAAAAACTCCCCCCACCAAATACACTTTTGCACATAACCCCTCCCCCTTTTCGCTAATTACAAAAATCGCTCGAAAATTTGTTAAATAGTTTGTTTAGGAGATTTTTAAAAAATGGGGACCACTTAAATTATTTGTAACCAACTTTTGAAAAAAATTTAAAAAAATATTCCTGCTCCAAATTTTTTCCCTCGAAAATATTCATAAAGTATATATTTATAGGAAAAAAAGGTATTATTATTAAAATTTTAAATTCCACTAAAATAGGAAAAGTGGAGTTACAGAGACGAGCCAGATACCCTAGTATGGACGTGCACGAAGAATGGATCTTTCTCTTCGAAATCACTATACGAATACATCCAACGACAGTCGCGCCTAGCTGTACTCTCCTTACTTGGCGAAGAGGCTAGGTATTGGCGTCGTCTAGGGCAGCTGCGTGACATATCTCTAAGGGTCCAGACCTTCATATGGCGCTTACTAATGAATGCACTCCATCTGTTTGTCGCCATTAACAAGAGAATGGATAAGGTTTGCAAATTATGTCCCTTTTGTCTTCTCCGGGAAGAAGACGTGGATCATTTGTTTCTCCATTGTCAGGTTGCCCGTGAGGTATGGTTTGGCTGCAATTTGGGCTTGAGAGTAGAGAGCCATTTCAAGATTCGTACACTGCTTACTTCCTGGCTTCTAGATTCACAATCACAGGAGGCATTCAAGTTAGGGGCTACTCTTACCTGGGCTATTTGGAAGGCTAGGTGCTCTTGTATATTTCGTCATATTGCTCCGAGTAACCCAATCCATTATTCAACAAGCCAACGCCATTTCCATGCATACACAGTGGATTCTATATCGAGGCTCATATAATTTCAATATATGCAGAATATTGTCATCGGAACATCTCGTTGGACTCTCCTAATGGTGACACCATTAAAATTAATGTTGATGGTGCAACATCTACTACTACCATAGCCACAGCAGGTATAGCCAGAGACTCCGACACTAAATTCCTAGGCGCAAGGACCTGGCATTCAGACCCAATTCATAGTCTGGATATCAGTCTTCAAGCGAAACTCCATGCTATACATCAAGGCCTTCTTCTCGCCAAGCAACTACAATCTGATACTAGCTCAAAGGCCCATTATTATCGAAGGTGATTCGTTACCGGCTATTAGAATCTTGATCAAAGGCGAGAAATCGCTTATTCTGTGGAGACTCCAAGACCTTATCGTCTCTATTCAAGCAGAGCTACCGGCGGAGCCCTCAATAGGGGTGAGCATTCGGTTTATTTGGTTCCAACCGAACCGAATAAGCAAAAACCGAATTGGACCGTGTCACAACCCGCACCCTAGAGTAAGGGCACGAGACGTGGGTACGTCTAGCCTATGCTGCAGTGTCGGCGGTTAGAACGCTGTCCTAGGTCACAACATATAGCAATAATATACTAAACAGTTTATACTCCCCGAATGGAGGCGACATAGCAGTAAATAAACTCAATCACAACTAAGGAAGAAGAAAGCACGATATGATATAGTACTCAAGGAAAACAGATGATAAAGTAGTCTATGATAACATCCCAGCAATATCCAGAGTACAAACTCAGCTACAGGATATGAAAGAATATATACAACTCCAAAATCTCTGAACAGAAGTAAAGTCTAGCTAAACAGTCTCGAGACAACATAAAATAAGATAAGGCCTAACTAAGCTAGTCTAGGCAATGAGAGTGATGTCCTCAGCTAGAGCTGGGTCCTCCTGAGAGTCCAGCTCACAAGTGTCGTCTAGGGTTGCCCCGTAGAAGGTATCCACACAGGCCTCCTCCTCGTCCTCTGTAATATTTTTAACAGGTCCAGTCAGGACAGGAGCGAGCACAATACATCTCAACAGTTCATAGCAGGTTAAAAAATATAATCATGCAGTAAAGTAAGATACAGGTACTGAAAGAAGTGCAGTATGTAAACAGAGAGAGAACTGTAATAGAAATATCTACTATAAATAGAGACTAACAGTGGCTAGTGAGTCATAGTACAATATAGACATGTAAATGGCATAGGAGATTCTGATGCTACACTACTTGGATAGTATTCACATATCTAATTCTACTCCCCCATACCCCTAATCAATACACAAGGATCCAACCAGGTTATGTTATAATTCCATACAAAGGCCCCCGAAGGGTGATACATGGATGTCCCATAAATAGGGATTCTAGGAGATTCTAGGATACCCAGTAAATAGGATAAGGATTCTAGGAGACTCTATGATCATAAGAGTATATGTCACAAGTGATCAAAGGACCAATGAAGCATAGTGATATGCCATGTAAGTGAAACGCACAGAACATGTAGTACCCGATGCTCCCTAAGGATAACATCTCAAGAAGGGATCCATATAGTACCAATCCGTGTGACCAACGTGACAGTAACAAGTAAAATAATTTAATGCAGGAAATAATTCTAAGTAGGATATGAAATGATCAGAGAATGTACTCGCCTGGTATCTGAGTGTCCAATATGAAAGTACTGTCCGAGGAGTGGTGTCTGGATCCTAATCAGAACAGCACAAGTCACAATAAGTCTAAAATGGTAAAATGAAGTTCTACTATGCACTCTACATGAGTCTAGATCAATCTAGACCAAAGTCAACTCTTGGTCAACTCTGGTCAACCCTAGAAGTCAAACTTGGTCAACTATGGTCAAACTAGGCCTAACAAGTCTAAACTAGGTCAAACTAGTCTATACTAGTCTACATTAGCCTATACTAGGCCTAACTAGTCCATACCAGTCTAAACTAGGCTAAACTAGCCTATGCTAGCATACCAAGTCCTTACAACTTATACTAGCTAGTACACACCACAACTCAAACCTAGTCACTACAAGTCTATACACATAGGGTAGCCATATACATGGATACCTACACATAGTCTACATATATACACTCACACATACTAGGTTATAGTGTCACGACCCACACCCACTGTGAGGGTACGAGAGCGTAACAACGCCCAGCCTACGCCGCAGTATCGGCGGTAGAACGCTGTTCTAGGTCATGAACTATAACTAACATAATATGAATGCTCTCCATAAGGAGGCCAACACAGAGGTACAACTCAATCACAATCTAGAGATAGAATATGGCACGATAAAATAGATAAGAGAATCCTCAACCGAGGTACAATAGAAATGAAATACAAGTCTCAACATCTCTACAATATACAAACTTTGAATCAAGAACAACAACTAAACATAAAAGGAAAACAGTCTAAACTATCTATACTAAGCAAGGTATCGTCCTCAGCAGCTTCCTGAACCTCCCCTGGGGTCCAGGTCGCGAGTGTCAACTAGGCAAGCTCCAAGTAAGGGTGCAGGGTGCCTCATCATCCTCTATAAAATTTTCAACAGGTCAAGTCAGGACGGAAGCGAGCACAAAACATCTCACGCAGTTCATATCATGTTAGAAAATATAAAGCATGCAATAGAGTAAGGTACATGAAACGCTGAAAGTAAGAAGTATATGAAAACAGTAGAGATTTGATAACAGAAAATATCTAAATATGATAAATAAGAACTGTAAGTCTACTATGATTTAGAGTACAATATGGTTATGTAAACGGTCTAGGAAAATACAATGGTAACTCCATTGTACGTGGGTGTACAATAGACATATACAATAGTTATACAATATTGTACAATAGGATTTGATTACATAACCAATTCTACTCCCCCTTCCCAAATCAATACACAAAGAACTACTCGGTTACGTTATCTTGCACAATAGTGTACAATGTTATACAATAGATGTACAATATTATACAATAGATGTACAATGTTATACAATGGATGTATAATGTTATACAATGGATGTACAATATTATACAATAGATGTACAATATTATACAATGGATGTACAATATTATAAAATAGATGTACAATATTATACAATAGATGTACAATATTATACAATAGTTGTACAATGGTCTATTCCTGGGACTCATGTGATACTGGGAGTATAATATGCACAAGGAGTATACAAGGATATGGGTATTCAATAAATACAATATGTAAGTGAAACGCACATCACAATATGTATTTAGTGAATACAAGGAGATAACATCTCAGAAGAAGATCCGTATAGTACCAATCCGTGATAATGATCGTGTCAGCATCAAGTACAGTAATCTAGAACAAGAATATAAATCCAGACAAGTATGAAACGGTCAGAGAATGTACTCGCTTCGTATCTGAATGTCTGAAGTAAATGTACTGTCCGAGATGAGGTACCTGACTCCTATTAGAGCAACACAAGTCAAGATGTACACAGGGAATGATAAATATAATCTACAATGCATCTGCATGCTGTCTAGGTCAAACTAGACTAAAGTCAACACTTGGTCAACTCCAGTCAACTAGACTTGTCAAACTAGGTCAACTAGGTCAAATCCTAGCCCAACAAGTCTAATAAGTCTCACTTGGCCTAACCAAGCCTAGTCTAGCAATCACACACCAATCACAAGGCTATACAAGCCAAACACAAGCCATCACATTCAATATTATACATAAGAGAAAGGAAGCTAACATGTAAAGCTATGTGTGTGTGTGAACATGGAGGTGTACATGAAAAGAGAATTCAACACTAGGCCCTATATCATATATGTATATAACTATAGGAAAACTCTATTTACCACATTAACAAATTTAGCCATGTATATATATATATATATATATATATATATATATATATATATATAGAGAGAGAGAGAGAGAGAGCATGTGTATGTGTTCATGGGTGTGTGTGTGTCATGAAAGTGCACAAGAACATGTGTGTTATCATAGAATGAGTGTTAGGCAATGTGTGAGTGAGAGTGTCAATGAGTGAGGGTGTGAGGGTTATATAGTGTAGTGTGCATTGTGTGTGGAGTGATAGTGAGGCATGACAGTTGTGTAGCAAAGTGTCAATAGGAAGTTAACATTCACATATATGAGTTCTCATATATCTCTTATTTAGTGAAACAAAACTAAATTCCAGTTTTATTCCTAACAAGGCTACATATATTACATCTTATTACATTACATTCATGCTTGCATTCATTCATCATTCATTTATTCTCTTGCACCACTATATGCACCATACATTACATACTATGGAACCTACATATTCATTACAAGCCATACTTCTACATGCTTACATTAGATAGGATACTTACACCTCATACATCATTTATTTAAGCATTTACTAATGCTTGCATTCTCTATTTAATTACATAATATATAACATTAACATGGGTTAAAATCAGATAGAACATTATATTACACACAAGGGTACACAAAATGCATATGCCGAATAGTAACTCCTACTAATAATCAATACTGTACCATCTCAGCATGAATTAAAATCGAGGATTAAAGTATGTTATAGATCTTTGTGTTAGCTTTCCGAAACTTCAAACGGATCACGTTTTTGTTTCGGAAACTCCCGGAATCGCGAAAACACCGAGAACGCGTTTGTCTTTCGTACAGCTGACACTCAAATAATTTTCCAGAAAGTTACAGAAAGAATTAGGCCTATTAATACATGTTTTTGGAAAGCTAACTTCAATACGCTTCTTTTCAAAAAACCTGGGAGATTAAACCGAGCTTTGAGCTAGAAGTTATGACATTTCTAAGTTAGGGCTGAAATTAAAAACGTGGATAAAAATTATGACGGATTTGGGTAGTTTGAGACAAAAGAACACAAGTATAACATAATATATCAAGAACTCACTCTCTACACTAATATATATATGAGACACTATAGAACACATCTCAATACAAAAATATGATATTAAACATATAATAATTCATTCATACATAACAACAACACATAGTGTGTCCAAATTTGGGATTTTCCCACATGGACACAACCACAATACAAATGACACTCCTATGACCTCCAAATAGACACGAAATGGACACAAATGGAGATGCAACCATGGAGGTCATTCCTATGGGTTCAAAATAGACCTATATGCATGAGGAAATGAAAAGGAGAAGGGATTTATACCTCCCGGTAGATCGAATCGAAGAGAAGCCTTTCCGGAGCGACACCGACACGTAGAGATTCCAAAAGGACACGAACGAGCTCCGAATTCTCCCAAACTTGGGTAGCTTCCTCCTTGGCTAGAATGGAGAAGGAAAGAAGAAGATTTGGTAGCAAAATGGAAGGATTTGGTGGAGAAATTGCTAGGGATTGCTCTCTAGGAATTTGGGAAAGAACAAGAGAGAGAGTGTGGATGAGAATAATGAAATGAACTTGAGCCTATCCTCTCCCAAAGTGGTTGGCCATATGGGGCTATTTGTCCTATTATGGTAAGGTCCAAAATGCCCCCACTAACCTATTCTATGAGTATTTGGAAAGGGCTAATTGGTTGGGGCTAAATTAGTCATTCTAAAGTCTCTAATCACACTAACCTTATCCATAATAACTAGTCTAACCTCTAACTAAAATATTTCTATCATGTGGACTAAATTTAATATCATGTGGGCCATGCCTAACTAGTGTGTGGGTCCCACTAGAGTCAAACTACCCCGGGTCCCCGTTTCAAGTCGGATTGAGTTGAAATTCGAACCCGACTCAAATAACCCCAAAACAATATCATAAATAATAAAATGATATCAAAATAATTCAAAGAGGTCAAATGCAAAAATATCCTTAGGCCAAAAATGACATTAAAATATCATAATCACATAGTTAGGCTCTAGGTCAAACAGTCTCTAGGGTTTCACTAGCAAAACGTCAAAACCACAAGTCATGAATTTAAATAGTTTAAAATAATTTTAAAATCACTAAAAATATAATATAAAATAAATATCATTAAATAATAATTATAATTATAATATTTCAAAATTACCCTCATCTAAAAAACTGGATGTTGCAATCCTACCCACCTTATAAAAATTTCGTCCTCGAAATTAAGATGATCGTACCCTTTTCTAGGCCGAACATAGACAAGGGTCAATCACTAGTCAATTTCCTCAACATCCTAGTACTTGGTCATCAGCTGGTCAACTTCTTAGGACTTTTACCTATGCTAGCTACCTAGTGTTGGCAACCAGGGATTAGCAAAGAAAACTCTATAATAGACTAGCTCTTAACTTCCAAATCCTATCAAGTCACCCATAACTAATTACCCACAAGCTAAGCACACCAATCCCAAATACCACATATAATATGCTCAAGAACAACAACCCATCACATATATCCTAAGTATATCATCTATATATAGACCTCTTAGTCCTAGGTGAAACTACAACTATGCTCAAGGGCGGCTCTGGTTACTGGGTGCCTTACTGGAAGGGTAAAAGAAAACAATAAATAATCATCAAGGTTGTATGGCATACTAACATCCTATACGTAACTGGTTGGTATCATAATAACAGGAATTATCTACAATGGGTTACTATTCTCGCACCAATGCTAACTATCACCTCTAGGGTACAGACACTCTACAAGTCACCATATCTATATACTATGAAGGAACTACCTATGAACAAGCTCTACAATCTAAATATCCCTACTCCTAAGTCATTTACAACAACAAAAAGGGTATGATGTTTTAAACCTTCTCAAGATACAATCTGCTAATCATATGCGTCAGTCTAAAATCATGTTGTCCAGAGTCTTCATCATGCTAGTGAGCAAGGCTACGATAATCACAGAGTCCTTGACTAAGGTACGTACCTCTAGGTTCATGGTATTTAAAATTTTCGTATAGTCGCATGCGACGACAAAAACCTTAAATTCCCATAACCAAGAAATACATCTGAAATCTGACTACATGTCCTCACTATGCCAACTAACACAACTATCGAAGATCCTATATCCCATGATTTAGGTGACCTAGCCTATACGATTCTGAAGAAAAACATCATAACAAAAGAACAACATGACAAACTTAATAAATCAGCAAGAAACAGATGGAATCGAATTTCAAGGTAGTTATAAAAGACAATTTGGGAATAGAATTGAGAAGAACGGAACTTGCAACAAGATCTCCAATGCTCTGTGCATCCTTGACTGTCCTGAAGATAGCTCGCCTGCTGGTTTCCTCTGGTCTGATGATGCTGCTGCATGAATCACCGCTGCTGAGAAAATCAGAAATGACGGGAGAAAATCTCTGTACAGATAGAGGTGCACCTCCAATGTAGCAGATACGCCAACCTGAGTGGGCACAACAGGAGCTGCGGTCTCGAGGCCCTGATGAACAGGACGAGAGGTGGCCAGCCTCTCGATAGTATCCCCCGAACCGAAGTGATGAAATCCTGTCTTCATAACCATCATGAAAACAGATCAAAACAAGGAGCAATTTCTGAGAATGAAGCGAAAATTCAAAGGAGGACAGTTTATATTCAAGGGAAGTCAATAAGCAACAATTTTAGACAAAGGAATCTGATTAAGAGTTTTTTCTAATGTGATCGAGTACCTATAAAAATAATTCTAATCCTGCTGCAGGCTGTAGTGATACTCTAGTTCGAATACCACTACATAAACTCGACCTGCATGGGCCACCACTAAAAACGTGTCACGACCCGCACCCACTGTGAGGGTACGAGAGCGTAACAACGCCCAGTCTACGCCGCAGTGTCGGCGGTAGAACGCTGTTCTAGGTCATGAACTATAACTAATATAATATGAATGCTCTCCATAAGGAGGCCAACACAGACGTACAACTCAATCACAATCTAGAGATAGAATATGGCCCGATAAAATAGATAAGAGAATCCTCAACCGAGGTACAACAGAAATGAAATACAAGTCTCAACATCTCTACAATATACAAACTCTGAATCAAGAACAACAACTAAACATAAAAGGAAAACAGTCTAAACTATCTATACTAAGCAAGGTATCGTCCTCAGCAGCTGCCTGAACCTCCCCTGGGGTCCAGGTCGCGAGTGTCAACTAGGCAAACTCCAAGTAAGGGTGCAGGGTGCCTCATCATCCTCTATAAAATTTTCAACAGGTCCAGTCAGGACGGGAGCGAGCACAAAACATCTCACACAGTTCATATCATGTTAGGAAATATAAAGCATGCAATAGAGTAAGGTACATGAAACGCTGAAAGTAAGAAGTATATGAAAAACAGTAGAGATTTGATAACATGAAATATCTAAATGATAAATAAGAACTGTAAGTCTACTGTGATTTAGAGTACAATATGGTTATGTAAACGGTCTAGGAAAATACAATGGTAACTCCATTGTACGTGGGTGTACAATAGACATAGACAATAGTTATACAATGTTGTACAATAGGATTTGATTACATAACCAATTCTACTCCCCCTCCCCAAATCAATACACAAGGATCTACTCCGGTTACGTTATCTTGCACAATAGTGTACAATGTTATACAATAGATGTACAATATTATATAATAGATGTACAATGTTATACAATGGATGTATAATGTTATACAATGGATGTACAATATTATACAATAAATGTACAATGTTATACAATGGATGTACAATGTTATAAAATGGATGTACAATATTATACAATAGATGTACAATGTTATACAATAGTTGTAATGGTCTATCCCTGGGACTCATGTGATACTGGAGTACAATATGCACAAGGAGTATACAAGGATATGGGTATTCAATAAATACAATATGTAAGTGAAACGCACATCACAATATGTATTTAGTGAATACAAGGAGATAACATCTCAGAAGAAGATCCGTATAGTACCAATCCGTGATAATGATCGTGTCAGCATCAAGTACAGTAATCTAGAGCAAGAATATAAATCCAGACAAGTATGAAACGGTCAGAGAATGTACTCGCCTCGTATCTGAATGTCTGAAGTAAATGTACTGTCCGATATGAGGTACCTGACTCCTAGTTAGAGCAACACAAGTCAAGATGTACACGGAAATGAAATATAATCTACAATGCATCTGCATGCTGTCTAGGTCAAACTAGACTAAAGTCAATACTTGGTCAACTCCAGTCAACTAGACTTGTCAAACTAGGTCAACTAGGTCAAATCCTAGCCCAACAAGTCTAATAAGTCTCACTTGGCCTAACCAAGCCTAGTCTAGCAATCACACACCAATCACAAGGCTACAAGCCAAACACAAGCCATCATATTCAATATTATACATAAGAGAAAGGAAGCTAACATGTAAAGCTATGTGTGTGTATGAACATGGAGGTGTACATGAAAAGAGAATTCAACACTAGGCCCTATATCACATATATGTATATATAACTATAGGAAAACTCTATTTACCAAATTAACAAATTTAGCCATGTATAGTATATATATATATATAATATATATATATATATATATATATATATATATATATATATATAGAGAGAGAGAGAGAGAGAGAGAAGAGCATGTGTATGTGTTCATGGGTGTGTGTGTGTGTCATGAAAGTGCACAAGAACATGTGTGTGTTATCATGGAATAAGTGTTAGGCAATGTGTGAGTGAGAGTGTTGAGTGAGGGTGTGAGGGTTATATAGTGTAGTGTGCATTGTGTGTGGAGTGATAGTGAGGCATGACAGTTGTGTAGCAAAGTGTCAATAGGAAGTTAACATTCACATATTGAGTTCTCATGTATCTCTTATTTAGTGAAACAAAACTAAATTCCAGTTTTATTCCTAACAAGGCTACATATATTACATCTATTATTACATTACATTCATGCTTGCATTCATTCATCATTCATTTATTCTCTTGCACCACTATATGCACCATACATTACATACTATGGAACCTACATCATTACAAGCCATACTTATACATGCTTACATTAGATAGAATACTTACATCATACATCATTTATTTAAACATTTACTAATGCTTGCATTCTCTATTTAATTACATAATGTATATACATTAACATGGGTTAAAATCAGATAGAACATTATATTACACACAAGGGTGCACAAAATGCATATGCCGAATAGTAACTCTTACTAATAATCAATACTGTACCATCTCAGCATGAATTAAAATCAAGGATTAAAGTATGTTATAGATCTATGTGTTAGCTTTCCGAAACTTCAAACGGAAACGTTTTCGTTTCCGGAAACTCCCGAAATCGCAAAAACACCGAGAACGCATTTGTCTTTCGTACAGCTGACACTAAAATAATTCTCCAAAAGTTACAAAAGAATTAGGCCTATTAATACTTGTTTTTGGAAAGCTAACTTCAATACGCTTCTTTTCAAAAAAACGGGAGATTAAACCGAGCTTTGAGCTAGAAGTTATGATATTTCTAAGTTAGGGCTGAAATTAAAAACGTGGATAAAAATCATGACGGATTTGGGTAGTTTGAGACAAAAGAACACAAGTATATAACATAATATATCAAGAACTCACTCTCTACACTAATATATATATGAGACACTATAGAACACATCTCCAATACAAAAATATGATATTAAACATGTAATAATTCATTCATACACAACAACACATAGTGTGTCCAAATTTGAGATTTTCCCACTTGGACACAACCACAATACAAAGGACACTCCTATGACCTCCAAATAGACACGAAATGGACACAAATGGAGATGCAACCATGAGGGTCATTCCTATGGGTTCAAAATAGACCTATATGCATGAGGAAATGAAAAGGAGAAGGGATTTATACCTCCCGGTAGATCGAATCGAAGAGAAGCCTTCCCGGAGCGACACGACACGTAGAGATTCCAAAAGGACACGAACGAGCTCCGAATCCTCCCAAACTTGGGTAGCTTCCTCCTTGGCTAGAATGGAGAAGGAAAGAAGAAGATTTGGTGGCAAAATGGAAAGATTTGGTAGAAAATTGCTAGGGATTGCTCTCTAGGAATTTGGGAAGAACAAGAGAGAGAGTGTGGATGAGAATAATGAAATAAACTTGAGCCTATCCTCTCCCAAAGTGGCTGGCCATATGGGGCTATTTGTCCTATTATGGTAAGGTCCAAAATGCCCCCACTAACCTATTCTATGAGTATTAGGAAAGGGCTAATTGGTTGTGCTAAATTAGTCATTCTAAAGTCTCTAATCACACTAACCTTATCCATAATAATTAGTCTAACCTCTAACTAAAATATTTCTATCATGGACTAAATTTAATATCATGTGGGCCATGCCTAACTAGTGTGTGGGTCCCACTAGAGTCAAACTACCCCCGGGTCCCCGTTTCAAGTCGGATTGAGTTGAAATTCGAACCCGACTCAAATAACCCCAAAACAATATCATAAATAATAAAATGATATCAAAATAATTCAAAGAGGTCAAATGCAAAAATATCCTTAGGCCAAAATGACAAAATATCATAATCACATGGTTAGGCTCTAGGTCAAACAGTCTCTAGGGTTTCACTAGCAAAACGTCAAAACCACAAGTCATGAATTTAAATAGTTTAAAATAATTTTAAAATCACTAAAAATCATAATATGAAATAAAATATCATTAAATAATAATTATAATTATAAAATTTTAAAATTACCCTCATCTGAAAAACTGGGTGTTACATATAGTACAATACATTAGGAACTTCACATATATATATATATATATATATATATATATATATATATATATACATACATATATATATATATATATATATATATATATATATATATATATATAGGCTCAAATCAAATACACCTATGTGAATTCAAGGCTAGCATATACCTTATATTACAATATGATTTACATATATAGATAGATATTCATGTATAATATATATATATTCACAATACATTATTTACATATATGTACATATGACATATATAGGATATACATACATAGATATATAGAGAGAGCATGTGTGTGTGTAGAGAGTGGAGCTACTATGTTTGTGTGTGTAAACTGTGAGTGAGAGAGGGAATGTGTGTGAGAGTGTCACAGGTTTATGAGGGTGTAATGGTATGTGTAGTGGTGTAAGAGAAATGCATAGTGGTGTACAGTGAGCAGTGAGTGAGGGATGTGTACTGGACTGTGCAGGAAAACATGGAAGGAAAGGAAATCAAATGCAAAACAAAACAGTCCCTACTGTTATCAGTTTCAGTCCACAGTCCACCTATTCAAACCCCTATTTTGAATACAATTCTTAACCAAATCAACCCAAAACTCAACCACAGTTAGTTTACCTATAGGAGAACCCATTTAGGAACTAAAACCAATATTTAACAGTATTAAATAGGTCTAAATTGATGACAAAGTTCATGTACCAAAACTGGAATTTCACAAAAAAATACATGTATCAGTAAATTGGGGGTAAATGAGAATTTGAAATTAAAAACAAACTAATATATGAAACTATGGGTTGGTAATGAACATACACAGTGTACGTGTCCTACAATGAGCTTGTGTCCACCAAAGTGGACACAAACGTGTCCAATCGAATTAACACTCAAATAATACAAAATAGGCCAATTACCGTGCACGTGTGCACGCGTGTCGTGCACACGACACAGCACGAATTAAGACACGTGCTCGTTCACACGTGTACGCCCATACTAGGGCTAGGACTAGGTCAACCTGAATCGTGTCCTCGACGTGTCTGTGAGTGATACGAAAACCGTATCAGTGTCGAAAAATACCCGACTGAACTGTCAGTCCCGACCAGTGCAACGAGGATTACTCCCTCGACACGCCATGGGGACACGTGAGACTTGACACACGTGGTGTCAGTCATTGCCCCCTAGTGTGTGTTGAGTTTTACGTGTCCTTGTGCTGTGTCCGAAGAGCAATAGCCCCCGAGTGGCAGGACACACGCACTGCCTCGCGCGCGCGCGCACCCGCGTGTGCAAGTGTCGAATCCGACACGACACGACACAGAGACTCCCCCAGACCAAAAGAAATGCATAAGCAACACCAAAAACTAATTTCCTATTCAAATAGTTTCTGAAAATTAGGTCAAAATGCCCATTGGGACATTTCATCAAACACATGCACTACGACACTGATATGTGTCGAAATAGGACACGAATTGGACTCAAATTCTAGGATTTTCTATTCCTACAGTTAGGTTAGGCCTAGGGCTCCCTAGATATGTAATAAAACCAGAATTTTATGGTGTAGATTGAAAGTTACCTCTATGTATCAAAATCCCCAAAAAGCTCTAAAGAGAGGTGTTCCTCTTGATGGTCAAACTTCTCCAAATTGATTTGAATCTGAGAATAACATGTAACAACAGCAAGAACACTTCATTTAAAACCCATTGCAATTTGTTTGAGGGAAAATGGAACTAAAATGGAATTTCTAGGGATTTTAGAAGTTGAAAAATTACCTCTTTCTAAAGCTTGTTCTTCCTTAGAGGCAAGCCCTAATTTCTAAGAGAATATTTATAGAGTGGGAATCCCAAGGATGGGTTAAGTGGCTGGACAAATGATGTTAGGGTTAGGGTTGGGCATTTGGCTAATGGGCTTTGGGCTTAGTCATAAACAATGTCTCTAAAATCACAAGTTATGACTTGTGATCAAAATCTTTCTATTCTAATCTCTATCTTCCTAATTGATTTCACTAATTAGAGTATGGTTAACTTAACTTAACCTAGGATCTCATATCTAGCCAAGTCCAACTCAACTAGGGTTAGGTCACAAAGTCAAAGCTAGTCAAAGTCAACCTAGTCAACCCTCATTCAAACAATTCCAAAATAATTTCTAAAAATTTCCGTAAATTCAAATAAATTCAAATAACCCCAAAAATGTCAAAAATATCCTCAAACTAGAAATGTGGTAGTGACAGACCGAAACCGAATAAGCAAAACCGAAACCGAACCGAATTGGTCAATAACCGAACCGAATTAAATCGGTTCGATTTTCGGTTTATTCGGTTTTTGGATTTTTTTGTGTTTTTTTTGTTAATATATATAATAACTAAATATACTTAGATATATTCAATATATACCTATAACATATACCTATATATTTAGTATATACCTATAATTAACACACACACACACATATATATATATAAACTAAAATTTCTTATTCGGTTTTCGGTTTTGGACCGAAATCGAATCCCAAAACCGAAATCGAATAAAAAAATTTAGTATTTTCAAAATCGAAACTGAACCGAATTTATTTAAAACCGAATCGAATTCCTTATTCGATTCGATTCGTTTCGTTTCGATTTTCGGTCCAAAATCGGATAATGCTCACCTCTAGCCCTCAATCGAATTCCTCTGGGTAGGTCGGGCAATGAGTTGCGCACACCCTTCCCAAAGTCTCTCTCGAATGAGCATTTTGGAGTCTTTCCTCTCTTCCCCACCTGACTGTACTAACCACCTCTTAGCTGCTGTCTCTTCCCTTTCAAATGGAAGTGTATATCATACTTCATTGAATGATTAATAAAGCTTGTGGGTTTCCCAAAAAAAAAAGTATGAATAAAACAAAAAGATAAATACTTATATTTTATAGATATTTACACTTCTTCCAGTTGCCAGTCTTGAAACTGTCCCATGGAAATAGGGGAGGACTAGGGTTCTTGTATGTCGGTAGATATTTTCAGTTCCAACCTTATTTGACTTTCAACACAACGGCGGAATGACAGATAAAATGTCTGAACAAAAGAGAGAGCAATTTTACTTAGTCCACTTCCGAGCTGCAACCAGCTAGTCTCGCTATTTCAGTACTCTATATATACATCCATAGAACGATGCTTCTGAATCCTCATCACTCACATATATCAACAACAACAATGGACACGAAAATGTGTCGTGTCCTCGGTCACGCCATTGCCGTCCTCTTCCTCTCCACCTCCCTCGCGTCCGCCGCCTGCAACAAGGACGACTTGAAGGCCCTCCTCTCCTTCAACAGCTCCTTCCCTCCCCGTACTCTCTACAACTGGATAGACACCGAGGACTGCTGCTCCTGGGACGGCATCTACTGCGACGACGGCACGGGCCGCGTCACCTCCCTCCTCTTCTCCAACGACGACTTCAACGACTTCGATCCCATCGACCTCGTCGGCCGCATGCCCCGTCCGTGGGCGACCTCTCCGAGCTCGTGGACATCAGGTTCAGCACCCTGCCCAACCTCGTAGGCCCTCTCCCGCGCCAGCTGTCGAAGCTGAAGAAGCTCAAGACCATAAACATCTACAACACGAACCTCTCCGGCCCCATCCCTTCCTTCCTCTCCCAGCTCCCCGCTCTCGAGCGTCTGGACATGAGCGCCAGCCAGTTCACGGGGTCCATCCCTCCTTCCCTCGGCAGCCTCGCGAAGCTCCGATACGTGGACCTCTCCCGGAACGGGCTCACGGGGAGCGTGCCGCCGTCCCTCTTCAGCAGGCTCGACAGGAGCGCGCTCGCCACCCTCAACCTCCGCCAGAACAAGCTGGCGGGCGCCGTGCCGCGGTCCTTCGCCAGCGTCGCGTTCGGCGGCATCGACCTGCACGAGAACCGGCTGACCGGAGACGCTCGGTTCCTCTTCGGCAAGTCCAAGCCGGCCACCAGCATCGATCTGGCGCAGAACAAGCTGTCGTTCGACCTCACCGACGTGGAGTACCCGGTGGGAAATCTCGACTATCTGGACGTCAGCCACAACGAGATCCATGGGAGCATTTCCGAGCAGATCAAGGAGGCAACGAAGCTGAGCTACTTGGACATGAGCTATAACATGCTGTGTGGAAGAATCCCGAGCGGGGGCTCGTTCGGTAATATTTCATCGCGGGACTTCTCGCACAACAAATGTCTGTGCGGAACTCCTCTTCCCCCATGCAAAAATTAGAATGAAGTCACGTTAGGCATTGCAAACTAGTTCTCTTATATGTCGCTTTTCTAAATATAAGGTTCATGGAATAAAAAAAACATAATAATACGTTATACTTTTGTTTATTTCTCTCTCCTATTTAGTTTTACCATCTAGTACATTATTGAAAAAATTGGGTTTATGTCTCCATATTGTTTATAATAAAACTTGGGTCTCATTCTAAACAATTGACTTGACTGACCGTCCAAAATACTGACCTGATAAATGTAAATTTTGAATATTATATAAGATCATAAATTAAATGGAAATATCTAAGTTGTGTGAGTTGAGTTATTTAGTTTTGAAAAAAAAACTATTTGTCCCTCCAAAATAACCCTTCTTACATGACAGCTGGCGTGGCAGCTGACGTGTCAGCTGACATGACAAATCCTAAAATTTTTAATTTAAATTAACATTAAAATTAAAATTAAATTAATATTAATATTAATATTAATTTGAAATTAACATTAAATTTAACATTAATATTAATATTAACATTAACATTAACATTAATATTAAAATTAACATTAACATTAACACTTAAATTTAATATTAAAATTAACATTAAATTTAACATTATTATTAACATTAATATTAAAATTAACATTAACACTAAATTAATATAAAAATATTCAAAAATTAGATAATTAAAATTTTGAGTTAGAATTTGCAATGTCAGCTGACATGTCAGCTGCCACGTAAAGAGAGATGGTTTGGAAGGACATTTTGGAGGTACGAATAGCATTTGTACTCTTATTCTTGTATGGTGGAAGTTTTTTTTTACTTTGGCTTATTTAGTTTTGGCATGGTCAATCGAGAATGAGACTTGGAATACTGTTGTTTACTTCTATTCTGATCTTCACCTTTGTAATTTGGCCATTACAATGACATGGTACAATGAATACAAGCCCATAAAATTAAAGGTCTCACAATATAAATCAGCAAGAACAAGTATGTAACTTGAAGAACCATTCACCACAAATAAACGACATAAATTATCGTGGGATAATCCAACTCTGACTCATCTAGATCCTCGTACTACTCAATACGAAACTGAGGTACGAAGGATATTGCATCTACATGAGATTGCAAATCAAATGCCAGATCATTTACTGATGTAACTAAAGTGATTAAATCACATGTGCCCGCTGCAAATGCGCCATCTCGAATTGATATCCTCGTAGAAAAAAATAGCATAGTGGCTAATGAATCTACTGTATGAAGCGTGGTAGACCTATAGGTTCGAAGGACTTAGTCCCTAGAAAGAGAAAATAGAAGAGTGGCTAATGAATCTACTGTATGCTAAGAAGATGTTATGAATGACAGATCAATACTCTCTAAAACCAAAAAGAGATTATTGTCTTAGAAAAGGCACAAGCCCAAGAGGAGGCTCATATACCTGAAAACAAAGAGATATCTATGTTTTGTACATACACATGAAAGGTATGGGATCGCAAAGATATAACAGAGATTCTCATTCTTAGTATCTACTGAAATATTTAATGACATTGATGACACTGAATCACGTAGCATCGATGAATGTCGACAAAAAAAAGATTGGCCAAAATGGAAGGATGCTATTCAAGCAGAATTGGATTCTCTTAATAATTAAACGTGGAGTATTCAAACCTATAGTACAAACACCAAAAGATGTTAGAACAATAGTTACAAGTGTGTGTTGTAAGAAAGAGAAATGAAAAGAATCGCTCGATTTAAGACACGATTAGTGGCACAAGGGTCCTTTCTCAGAGACTGGGATTATTACGAAGAGACGTACTCTCCCGTAAATGATGCAACATTAATGTTCCGTTAGTTGATTTGTCTTTCCTCAGAGACGTACTCTCCCGGGATTGTGTCGAAGGTGGTTGCCATTGGAGATGTGCATTTGAGGACAAAGATGGGTGCAGCTCTTGTTCTCAAAGATGTCCGTCATATCCCTTATATCCATTTCAACCTGGTGTCGGTTGGAAAGTTGGATGACGAGCGTTTCTTCAATCTCTTCGGGAACGGTCAGTGGAAGGTTTCCAGAGGAAGCAAGAAGTCCGGACTCTACTATTTGGAGAGGAGCGCACATAGGGCACTGAGGTGAACACAGTCAGTGATGCGTTTATCGAGTTGTGGCACAGTCGGCTCGACCATATCAGCGAGAAGGGGATGAGCTACTTGCTAAACGGGAAGGTAATTCCAGGGTTAAATTTTACAAAATTGGAGAGATGTACGCACTGTTTGATAGAAAAGCAAAACACGGTGTCTTTCTAAAGTCACACAAGTTCGAGGAAGTCGACGTTGTTCGAGTTGATTCACTCAGATGTTTGCAGTCCTATGAAGGTAAAATGCATTGGTGGTGCTTCTTATTTGTGACGTTTATTGATGATTGTTCCGAAAAGGTTTGGATTTATATCTTAAATACCAAGGATCAGGTGTTATCCACTTTCAAAGAGTTTCAGGTCTCTGTTGAAAGGGATACGGGTAAGAAGCTACTATGTGTTCGACTCGACAACAACGACGAGTACGTTGGCCCATTTGATGCTTATTGCAGAGAGCAAGAGATATGACACCAGAAGACTCCACCAAAGATACCACATCTCAACGGTGTAGCGGAGCACATGAACAGGACATGGATTGAGTGGGTACGATGTTTGCTATCAGAAGCAAACTTGTCGGACTGCTATTGAGGTGAGACACTTTAGACAGCTGCTTATACTATTAATTTATCTCCTAGTGCTCCTTTGTAGGGTGATGTACCTGATAAATTATGGTGCGGCAAAGAGCCGTCATACAATCACCTGCGAGTGTTTGGTTGTTAGGCCTCCGTGCATGTACCAAAGGATGAGAGATCCAAACTTGAGCCGAAGACGAGGCGATGCGTCATTGTCGGCTACGGTCAGAATGAGTTTAGCTATAGACACTACGACCCCGTGGAAAGAAAGCTCTACAAAAGTAGGGATATGGTATTCGTCGAAGATCAGACCATGACCAACACTCAAGATTCCGAGATGCCTTCTGAGGTTGAGGAATTGCCTAAGTTAGATTCATTTTGCTTTGAGCAGTTTCCATAAGACATCGCAGAGGATCCAGTTATGGGAGAGCCAGTACATGGAGTTGCTCCTAACCTTGATCATCATCCTGCTGATGGTGGTCAAGGTAACCCTCAGGAAAATAAGTATACAGGAGGATAAGCATGCAGGAGAGGTAGTTTCTAAAAGGGATGAGGTTGTTGATATACAGCCAACGCCAGTGGTTCCGTTGAGGAGGAGCGAGAGAGAGCTTCGACCATCTATGATATACTCATCGGGTTAGTATGTGCTACTGACTGACGGAAGAGAGCCTGAAAGTTTTACAGAGGCTGTGGATGATAAACATAGGTAGAAGTGGATGGAGGCTATGCAGGAGGAGATGAGTTTTTTATAGGCCAACTCCACTTATAATTTGGTGCAGTTGCCAAAGGGCAAGAAGGCTTTGAGAAATCGATGGATATTCAGAGTGAAGCAGACAGTTGATGCTACTCGTCCTCGATACAAAGCGATGCTGGTAGTTAATGGGCTACGATCAGCAGAATGGCATAGATTATGATGAGATCTTTGTCAGTCGTTGGACAGTCGTTTATTCGGGTGGTGCTAGCAATGGTAGCCATGTTTGACTTAGAGGTCGAGCAAATGGACGTGAAGATGGCATTCCTCTACGTGGTCTTGAGGAGGAGTTGTACATGGAGCAGCCAGATAGATTCTGTGAGAAGGACAAGTCATACTTGGTTTGCTGGTTGAGAAAGAGCTTGTATGGTCTGAAGCAGGATCCGAGGCAGTAGTACAGGAAGTTTGTGTCATTTATAGGGGAGCTAGCATGGTTATGCACGGACGATGTTAGATCAGTACTGTATATTCGTCAGGTACTTTATCGATGATGATTTAATCATTTTACTGTTCTATGTTGATGATATGCTACTGGTGGGTCGAAATGCCACTAGGATAGTGAAGTTGAAGAGCCAACTGGGCACAACCTTCTTTATGAAGGATTTAGGCACAACGAAGACTATTCTTTGGATGGAGATCAACCGAGAGAGAGAGAGTGCAAGCTGCTATACTTGTCCTAAAAGAAGTACATTTACCGGGTACTTCAGCGTTTTGGAATAGACGGATCAAAAAAAGAGAGTAACCCCCTTGCGGCTCACTTTAAGTTCACTGGAAAGTAGTATCCATCTACCGAAGATAAGAAAAAAGATATGGAGCAGATTCTATATGCTTCAGCTGTGGGAAGCCTCATGTATGCTATGGTGTGTACAAGGCCAGACATCACCCACGCAGTTAGCACAGTTAGCAGGTATCTTTCTAATCCTCAAAGTTTACAATGGAGTGCGGTCAAGTGGATCCTACAATACCTTCAGGGCACTGCTGATTAGAGACTTTTTTGGTGGTGACGAACCAAAGATGGTTGGGTATACCGACGCTGATATGGCTGGAAATGTAGACACGAGACGATCGACTTTGGGCTATGTAATGATGTTTACTGTTGGAGCGGTATCGTGACAGTCGCGATTGCAGAAGTGTGTTGCCTTATCGATAACAGAGGCAGAGTATATTGCGGCGACAGAGGCTTACAAGGAGTTACTGTGGATTAAGAAGTTGCTGCAAGAAGTGGGACTAAAGCAAGAGCAGTATACTTTGCTTTGCGATAGGCAGAGTGTCATTCACCTTGTGAAGAACTAAACATTTCATAGTCGGTCCAAGTACATTGAGACTCGGTATCATTGGATACTGGATGTAGTTGAGAAGAAGGATGCAACAGTTAAGAAGGTCCATACTGATGATAATGGAGCGGACATGCTCACGAAGGTTCTACCAAAGGAAAATTTTGAGTACTGCAGGCGGATCGTCGGGATGACGAGTTCCTCCACCTAGTTGTGAAGGAAGATATTTGTTGGAGTGGGTGGGGTTCCCAACCTATGTGAAAAATACCCCGGAGTGCGACGAGCGCCATCGATGTCTATATGTCGGAGAAGCTCGGAGAGTGCATCGATCCTATTTTGTAACATACATGATAAACAATATATGATTGGATTTTTATATTTACTTTGATCATATATTTATGATTGGATCTTTCATATATTGACTTTCCATATAATTGAACTTCTAATTATGGCAAGCCAATTATGATTGGATTTTTATTAAATATATGATTAATGCATATTAGAATTTTCATATATTGGGCTTCCATGTATAGATTATCAAGGACTTATAAAAGGTTTATGCATGCAAGTTAAAAATCATCTCAAAAAGGAAAACGAGAGTGCTTTACAATATTTGAGATAGAGAGAGGATTGAGGACTATTGTGAAGGAGAGAGTCGATTAAAATAATTTTTTGACATTGCTTGTTCTTCGGAGTCATTGCTTGTGCTTTACAATAGTAGCAGTCATCGCTTATCCTGTGGTTCTGAAGCAGGAAGTAGTCAGGCAGTAGTGCCTGAGGCTACTTCTGCTCAGCTGGAGTCTGTTCCTGCAGATGATAGGCTCATTACTGGATCCAACCATAGTAAGACCGCTTTCACTTTTGATCTTCTTGGACAATAGCAAACGACAGGCGAAATGATAATCTTTACTTTTGCAGAGGAACAACCAGGAGGGACAACCAGCTCCACTTTGGTTCCCTTATTCAAAGAGCCTGTTGTTCAGATACGAGAATTTGAACATCCTGCTGCGTCATCAACAGGAGTAGCTGCGACTCCAGGTGCTCTGGCGATTAATCAGCATGTCATCCAATCATTCACAAAATGCTTCTTCGAGTCCTTGGGGCCTCTGATCAACAGAATGATGGACAAAGAAGACACTGATTTTTACATGGTTAGAGGTCCGACTTCTTTCTTGGTGAAGGCCACCCGAGAGCAAGGTGATAAGGCTCAGGCCACTTTCCTTGATCATATATTGAATGAGCTGGAAACTTCCATAAAGAACTATAAAGAGCTCAACAAAGGGAAAGTGGAACCTTTAGTCCAGGCAAAATTTGAACAAATGGCTCAGGCAGCTGACATTGAAAGAGTGAATCTCCAGAACCTCTTGGATGCTTACTCTACAAAATCTGCTGAATATAAATCTAAGCTGGAATCAGTGACTTCGACTGCTGAGAGAAGAGTGAAAAGAATTGCTGAGCTGAGAGCAGAGATTGCTCGCCTCCAAGAAGAGCTAGAAAATGAAGTTACTGAGCATCAGATTACAATCCAATAATTCAGTGCTCTAACTCAGGAAAGGGACGAGTATGTAGCTGCTCATGATGCGAAAATCACTTGCCGAATGGTGACTATGCCCGTTTTCAATGAAGAATCCGGGATGGAAGAGGCCAGGAGGAGAGTGATGGCATCTCGTGAAGAACGGTTGCAAGTTCTGAAGCAACAAATTACTAATCTGATAATGCCTCTGTCTCAGTAGAAAGAACGTTTTGTATCTTTATGTCTTTTGTAGCACATATGTTTTTATAATGTCTCATATTTTGATTAATAAAAGACATTTTGTTGTGGCTCTATCATTTATTGCATATCTTGTTCAGATATAAATAATAGAGATAGAAAATATATTCAGAGGTACAGGACATGATATATTTCTGAATTTTGTAGAAAAATAATATATTCATTATATCTGCTCAGAGGTAATATGGACGTGGCAGAATATAATTTTTCGAATATTATTATTTCAATTGACAACTTAATCGAAAACGATAAGTTGCTGATGTGGATGATGAACGATAATGAATCGTCAAAAAGGTGTAAACGAAATGAATCGTCAAGATGAACAGGTAAACCGTCGAATGGTGGAATGAACGGACAAACCGTCAAATGGTGATGAATGAACGGATGAACCATCAAATGATGATGAATGAACGGGCGAACCGTCAAATGATGATGAATGAACGGGCGAACCGTCGGGTAATGATGAATGAACGGGCAAACCGTCGGGTGAATTGAATGAACGGACGAACCGTCGAAAGAATGTGTGCTTCGTTATTTGGAGAATCTCTGCCTATAAATAGAGCAAAAATCTGGCAGAAATGAGCACTTCCACCTTTCCAACATAAAAATCTCGTCTGGAGATGCATCCAAGAAGGCTGAACTCGCTCCGAAGATTGAAGAGAGCGTTGAAGAATATCCTGCCGATCCAGTTCAGCCAAAGCAAACAGAGACAGGCGAAGGTTCGTCTGCACCTAAGCCACCGCGAGACATCCTGGACTTTCTGCTTGAACCAGGAAAGAATGAAGAGGAAGAGGCCATGAGGATGGCTGCTTGCAAGTTCCTCGTGGGTTCCAGCAAGGAGGTTCTCGGCTCTTTTGCTGACCGTGTCTTTGAGAAGGACGGCAGTGGTCCGCGTCCAAATGTCGAGAAGGATGATAGTGATCTCCTTTAATATCATGTACTATCATTCATGATAAAATAAAAATGAATTTTATTTATGAATTTGAACTTGTCTGATGATTTACAAGCATTTTACATTTATACATAGTACTTTTTAAGGAATTTGCCATTGATAGGCATCATAGCAACTCGACCGTCTAACTCTGAGAGTTGATAAGCTCCATTTGAGAAGACTTTGCTTACAACATAGGGCCCTTCCCACTTCGCGTCGAATTTGCCTTTGCTCATATGAGTCATAGTCATAGGACGTCTGACTGTTAGAACAAGTTCTCCTTGTTGAAAGGCTCTGACTTTAACTTTGCGATTAAAAGTTTTAGAGATGCGAGCTTGGTATAACTCAATATGCTGCTGAGCCATTAACCGCTTCTCGTCGAGTGCCTCCAATTCTTGAAGTCGAAGAAGGTCATTGTTCTCTGTAGTGAGCTCGTTAGCAATGGCAATCCTTAAAGAAGGAATTTGAAGTTCTAGAGGAAGAACAGCTTCACAACCATACACCAAAGAGAAAGGTGTAAAGCCTGTAGGGTTGCGGACCATTGTTCGGTAAGCCCAAAGACATTCACCAAGCTTCTCGCTCCAGTTCCGTTTGTTAGTGGATACAAACTTCTTGAGGAGCTTGATAATGGTTTTGTTGAAGGCTTCAGCTAATCCATTAGAAGCAGGATTGTAAGCTGTAGAAGCGACATTGTCAATTCGGTGATCATCGCAGAATCTGGTAAACTTCTGGCTGATAAATTGAGGTCCGTTGTCGTGGATGATTCTTGAGGTACACCAAATCTATAGATGACATGGTGTTTTACGAAGTTGATGACGCTGCTAGTTTTGACTTCAGCCAAAGGTATAGCTTCAGCCCATTTAGAGAAGTAATCAGTTATTGCTAGTATGAACCGATGTCCTCTAGAAGAAGGAGGATTAATGGGTCCTATGATGTCCATACCCCAAGCTTCAAAAGGCCAGGAAGCGGCAGTCGGATGAAGAAATTCTGACGGTTGATGGATAAAATCTGCATGGATTTGACAAGCTCGACATTTTCTTGCATATTCAATGGCGTCTGATACCATAGAGGGCCAGTAGTAACCCATTTGTCGGATGCGATCTTGTAGCTTAGGACCAGGTTGATGTGCTCCACAGACACCGTCGTGAGCTTCACGCAACACTTATTTTGCTTATCACCAGCAAGACAGCGTAGAAGAAGACCGTCATAAGTTCGCCGATAGAGAGTTTTGGTGGTTTGATTGTAGTAGAATCGGAGAGATCGTTGTCGAATACTCGTAGCCTCCTTAGGATCTTCGGGGAGTATGTCATGAACCACGAAGTCGATGAAAGGATTTCTCCAGTCTTCATCGATAACGTTAACTTCAACAAAGTTGCTGGACTCAATATTATGATTGTTTTCAATGCAGAACAATTCTCGGTTAGAGATAACCACCACCTACTGTCTTTTGATAGGGATGGCTAGGACAGCTGCAAGGTTGGCTAAGACATCTGCTTCGGTATTACAAGCTCGACGAACGTAGTCGATGAAGAATGCTTTAAATGATGAAGCCATGTTGATAGCTGCTTCATGATAAGGTACCAGATCTTGATGTCGAACTTCATAGGTTCCTCTAACCTGGTTGACAACCAGCTTAGAGTCACCGTAAACTTCGAGATATTCGATATCCAATTGCTTGGTTAACTGAAGGCCGATGAGTAGAGCATTGTACTCTGCTACGTTGGAGCAGGGTTCATCTAGAGAGTAAGCTCTTTGGATGGTCGATCCATCTGAGAAACGAGAACAACTCCGACTCCTGCTACAATGGCACCATTTGGTCCGATTCTGGATGCACCGTCGAAGAATAGACGCCAGGTTGGAAATTCTTCAGAGATCATGTTGACTTCTAATGTCTCGTCTGGAATTTCATCGTAAAGCTTGGATGTTTCTGGCACGGGATGAGCCGCCAAGAAATCTGCCAGTGCTTAGCCTTTGACAGACTTTTGAGGAACATACACCATGTCATATTAGGCTAGCAAAATGGCCCGTGTAGCCAGCCGAGAGTTGAGTGTGCTGGGCTTTTTCATGAGTACCCGAAGAGGATTAACTCGGGAAATAACATGAATAGTTTGGCCAATGATATAATGCCGTGTCTTTTGAACAGCGAACATAAGAGCTAGGCATTCTTTTTCGACCGGACTATAACGGTGTTCAGCACCAATCATAGTACGGCTGAGGTAGTAGATGGCCTGTTTATGACCTTCTTTGTTCTTTTGGGCAAGTAAAGCACCCAATGAATGATCCATAGCACGGACGTACATTAAGAAGAATGCCTGAGATTGGTGGCACCAAGACTGGTGGGTTCATGAGATATCGTTTGATGTCGTCGAATGCTTATTGACATTCTTCGGTCCATACGAAAGATACACCCTTCTTCATTAGTTGAGTGAATGGTCTGCAGCGTCCAGACAAGTTCAAAATGAATCTCCTGATGTATGCAAGTCGACCTTGGAATCCTCGTAGCTCTTTTAGGTTGCGTGGAGGATGCATCTCTTGAATGGCTTTAATCTTCTCGGGATCCACGTGTATACCCTTAGAGGTAATGACGAATCCGAGAAACTTACCACTAGAGACACCCAAGAATGACTTGGTGGATTCATCTTGAGCTGATGTTGGTGCATGAGATTGAAGATAGTTCTCAGATCTTGGATGTGATCTTCTTTCAGACGGCTTTTGACGGCGATATCGTCAACATAGCATTCGACTGTTTTGCGAAGATAATCTCGAAAAATGGTACTCATGGCTCGTTGGTAGGTTGTACAGCATTCTTGAGACCAAATGGCATCACAGTGTCGCAATAGATTCGCGAGGAGTACGAAAAGAAGTGTGTTTTTCATCTTCAGGATTCATCCGAATCTGATTATATCGAAGAATCCATCCATAAAAGATATTCGCTCGAACCCACAGGTATTGTCAATCATGACATCCGTAATAGGGAGAGGAAATTCATCTTTTGGACATGCTTCATTAAGATACCGAAAGTCGATGCAGACTCGAACTTTACCGATTTTCTTCAGAACTGGGACGACATTGGCTACCCAATCAGGATGTTGTTCTTTTCGAATAAAGCCACAACGATGAGCTTCTTGACTTCATCATCGATTGCATCCATCATTTCTGGTTTGAATCGTCGTTGTTGCTGTTTGACTGGTTTTGTATTGGGCAAAATGTTCAGTTTGTGAGTAGCAACTTTGGGATCTAGACCGGGCATGTCTTCATAACTCCAGGCAAAGACATCAATATATTCTTTGATAAGAAGAATCAACTCTTGTTTATCTGCTTCTGGAAGATTCTTGCTGATGAATATTGGACGAGGTGACCCGTTCTCTCCTACATCAATTTGAACCAATTGATCTTAGTAGGAGGTTCTCGCTGTTCAAATCGGAGTTCCCATTAATTATCCATTCGTTGAGCCCAAGGATCTGTTTCAGGACTTTCTTCAATGTCCTCGTCATAGCCTTCTGGAAGTTCAGCAGAGACCATATTGGAAGATACGACCAGCCGATGAATATCACCAATGCTGGTGTCAGAATCCCATGATCTGGAATCAGAAGAGTTAGAACGCTCTTCACTATCAGAGTCAGAGACGGCTGGGGATAACATCGGAGGAGAAGTATATCCGAGACCTCTTTTGGTCCTGCTGTAATACATATTGACTTTCCTTTCAGAACAGTCGTACGGACTGGAGTTCGTCTGCCTTTGCCGTAATTGAGGCCACTTTTGAAGTCATAACCCATCTTTCGGATGATATCTTTTGATTGTTGACTGTAACAACGGAGTTGAAGATGTCCTGTTTCGTTACTCTTACTTTCATCCGTATAGCTGAATTGTTGTTCCGGTCCTTTACTAAAAAGTATTAGACTTTCACCTTTCATTCGAGAAGGGACAATACGGTAAGAATCATCTGGATCTTCAAATGAGACTTCTGTTTGAAGAGATTGTACAACTCCCATTGTAAATGATTGAAAGCTATCTAACATATCCAAATAGCATTTAGCATGATAAATGACATCAGTATACTGGAAAGTAGATGCTTTTTTATTGATCTGTACATTTGTATTTACAGCAGGACCTTTAGCCTTAGCAGGCTTGGTCAGATTGATTACAAGAGGGGGAAAAGAAGAACGTGGAGGAGGCTTGTTACAACGGAGGTCGATAACAAGTGGCTCAGAGGAGGTGAGCTCCCTTTTTTCCTTATTGTGAGTTAAATCAACAACAAGTGGCTCAGAAGAAGTGAGATGCTTTTGTCCTTGTTACGACGTAAGTCGATAACAAGTAGCTCAGAAGAGGTGAGCTCCCTTTTATCTAGATCGCCATCAACCGGTTTCTTCTGAACTGGCAGGTGAATAGCCAGTGGTTTAGAAGACTGAGGATGAGAAACGCGCCCTTTGACAGGTATGATGAGAGTGTCGTTAGGTATGCTTCTTGGTCTTCTTCAGTATCCATGGCCAATACTACTTTCATAAATTCTTCCTTGTACATACGAGCGTCGTTGCAATATGCTTCGACACCTTTGAAAGGATAAAGGTCTGCAACTTCCTTGTGAACTTCTCCTTTGTCATCGACATATTTAAAGCATTGATGAAGGGTCAATGGAACAACATTGTGTTCATGGAGGAAGGGTCTTCCCAGAAGAGCGTTGTAAGAACAACCATGATTATCGATGATATAGAAGGTCATCTTTGTGCGAAGATTGCCTATTTGGAGTTTTAGGCGAATCTTACCCAAAGGTTCACTCCTTCCTTGGTTGAATCCTAAGATAGTGGTGATTGTGCTTGAAAGACTATGCACTGGTATCTTCAATGCGTCCACATCGTCTTTGGCATGATACTGAGAGCAGATCCTGGATCTATCAGGATACGATCGACTTTTATCGAATCGACATACCCTGTATAGTAGAGAGGACGATCATGTCTATTATCCTCCAGCAGCATATCATCCTGAGTGAAAGTGATGTTTGGAATCAACTCTAATACGTTGTGACAATGACGACAAGAGATCGGTTCTGCTTTCGGCTTTTTGGAAAGAGTTAGGCAAGTTTCAGCCTGCATCAGGGCTTCCTTAGAGTTTCTCGAGTCTCTTTGAAAGACGCAAGAGCTCGAAGATTGATAGCCTAGCCGGTGTATTGGCTAGTTGAGCCAATATATCAAAGTTGTATGGCTTTTCAAGTCCTGTAGGAGATGATTTCTTCAGGGGTTTGTCAAAGCGGACTTGTTGCTTGCCTTTCTCAGCAACCACCGGTTTGGGAGGAATAGGTACTACAACTGGTGAGGATGTGGAAGGAATCTCTTCAGAGGAAGTAGATTGTACTGCAGCAGGTTCAGAAGAAGAGGCGGGATTCTCTTGAGTTTCAGGTAATCCTTCAGATAGGCTTTCCCTGATCTGGTGCCCAACAAAATTTCTTCGTCAACTATGGGGTCAAAAGACACCATGTTGCAAGTCTTTGTCTTGCTTTTGGAGCGGTCTTTCTTCTTGGAAGAAGAGGAAACTTCGAACTCTGAAGCAAGATCTGGATGGATCTACATAACTTGCCATTGTCAAGAGACAAGGGAATGAGACCTTCATTTGGTGGAGGAGGGGGATTCTCAATCTCAAGAGTAGCTTTGGGAATAGAAATGACACCGTGCTGTACCATCTGCGGAGGGAAGTCACCGAACTGGACAGAAACCATGTTTACAGTAACAGTCTTCTCGTCTTGCTGCAGAGTGACAACACCAGCATTGACAAGCTCTTGAATTTTTCCCTTGAGCACATAGCATGCTCGAGTAGGGTCCAATGAACCTGTGGTAGACACAATATTTATGATGATCTGTCTTACCAACTTTATCAGGTTTCTTTGGGTCTGGAAGCTGAATTTTGTTGCTTTTGAGTAAACAATCAAAAATGCTTGCAGTGTCATTCTCGTCGAAGGAATATTCTACTTTCGGACGAGGTTCCCTCGGTGGAGGTGCAGAAGGAGTAGAAGTGGATGTAGGCGGAGCCACATTGACAGCCAAAGATTTTTGCTCTTCAAGTTAATGTTCAAAGTCTCCTATTCTTGCGATTGTTCTGACGATTACCGCCACTTGATGTTTGATGTTCATTCCGGTCGGGGTTAGACATTTGTACCCCAATTGCTTGAACTTGTCAGCGCTAACTTCAGCAGCTTTCGCATTGACAATGAAAGAAGGCCAATCTTGGAACTGAGTAGATCCTGTCCACATACTGATGATAGACAAAATATTTGCCTTACAAGTATCAATAGTGACAGTAGCTGGAGTTCCGGAAGGCATCTTCAAGGCTTCACGGCGGAACCTTTCGATGAAACTCTCACAGTTTTATTATGTTTCTGTTTGATTTTATTGAGAGCCGACATAGTCATATCGTTGAATTCCTCATAGAACCATTCCAGGAAAATTTGTTTGAGCCCTAAGAAGGAGGTGATACAACCATCGGGCAAACTTCTGTACCAGTCGTATGCTACGTCGGCTAAACAATCGACGAACACTCTGGTAAAAGAGCATCATTTGGTTGAAGTTGGACAGTCATTACCTCAAAATGATTGATGAATTGGCTTGGAGAGGTACTGCCATCAAACAGAGAGATTGTTGGGATCTTATACTTAGGAGGAAATGGGACTTCCTTCCATTCAACTGGGTATGGCTGCTTGATCCCTAGCCTTTGCAAGTTGTCTTTCTCCTTGAAAGCTTCGAACTGAGTGCGTAAGAGTTTGACAGCTTCATTGGCATCTTCTACTGATGTAGAAGGAGCAGACGGAGTCATAGTAGTAGGAGAGGCACAGCATTGTAGGCACTACCCCCAGCACCTGACTGACTGGGTGTAGTTTGAACTGGTAAAGGGGTACTTGAGAAGATACTACCCCCAGTCCTGTATTGATAGGTACCGATGATGCTATGATTTCAGGACTAGCAGTAGGTACAGTCGGTGGTGTGGCATGTTGTGCCACTATGATAGAATGCATATTGGCAACCATTTCAGCCATGGTTTTCAGCTTGTCTTCTAGTGCAGCGATTCGCTGTTCTTGATTTGCTGAAGTTGAAGTTGAAACATCTGGATCTTCATTGACAACATAAGCTGTCACTTCTCTTGGTACAGTGGAAGACACTGTCTGTTCAGAGCTTTCACTGTATGCATCATAATCGGAGAAAGAGTTGTCTCATGACTGAGAAGAAGAAAATGACCCGAAGGATCTTGAAGATTCCTTTGACCGATTGTATCTCGGCTTCGGAAACGGTTATGTCGAAATACTCCTTCAGAAGATTCTTGGAGTAAATCTAAATACCGTTGACTAGGACGACGAGGCTTGCCCTGCTTAGAGCACTTCCTACCCCCAGTGTCTCGAGAGGTCATGTTGACAGAAGCGTACGACACTTCGTCTTCATCTTCTGACTTAGGTCCAGAGTTTGCAAAGTTCAGACGATCAAAGACAGATCGTTTTGTTGTTTGACAACAACACTGGATTATGACTTTATGATTGCAATGATGATCAGATGATTGAACTGGAAGTGTCAGGACGTTATCCCGCTTTTGCCTGAGATATTCTCGGAGATCAAAAGATTAAGGGATTTTTCTTTGACAATATTCAGAATATGGTTCGGTTCTTCAAATGTTTTGTCCCTTGAGTATACAGGGAAGTGCTCATTTCATTGGCATAAGTGTCGGGGTTCTTGACCCTGGAAATTTGCTTCTGATGATATTTGGTCTTCGGCATTGGCTGTTTTTCACCGAAGTTGGTCTGTTGAGATAAGTTCTTAGATCAGCAAATTCATCCCCAGGAGTTTTTGTTTGAGACACCAACAATTTTCCTGTTTCGATCGGGATATCTTGAGAGTCGGGAGATCTTGAAATTCTGCTACCGGGGTAGGCAGAATACCTCTTTGATCAGTACAAGTTCTCTTGATATGAAGGGAAGAAGAACCCTTGTTTGAAAGAATTCTTGTACTGATTGGTGCCGAGGCACGATCAGGTTGATCTTCTACGGTAAAGACCGAAAAGACTGAAAAAAGACCAAAGGGCCTTTTTCTTTGTCTTGTGAAGAAGAGTTAGCTAAAGAGCGTTTCCCTCTGTTGTCTTCCAAGTCATAGGACAAGAAGTTTGAGAAAAAACCAACGGGCCTTTTCCTTTGTTTTGAGGTGGAAGAGGAATAGCCAAAGGACTACCCCCAGTGGATTGTGCAGAAGCAGCAGAGTGCTTGAGGGGAGGAACTGAGCCTTTGCCTTTGTTGTGAGAAAAGAGAGATTAGCCAAAGGGCTGTCTCTCTTGGATTGCGCAGGCACAGTTTGCATGGTTGATAGCGCACTGGCCACTTGCGCATGAGTAACTCTGGCAGAGGGTGTACTGGTTCTGGCCACAGAGGCTGTGGTTTGCGCATCAGAAGTTCTTGCCTCAGAGTGTTTAGGATGCACTCTGGTTGCTGGAGCAGTCGATTGCGCAGGAAGAATTGCTGCTAACTGCGCCAGAGACATAGGAGTCTTATACTTTGACAAGCAGCATAAGAAGTAGCAGACTGTGCACGAGTAGTTGAGGCAGATTGTACAGCAGACTGCACCAGTCTTGGTGGCAGGATGATCAGACTGCAGCAGTCTTGCTGGCAGACTGTGCAACAGTCTTTGAAACAGACTGCGCCACAGATTGCGCAGCAGCCTTGGGGACCCAGACTGGGCGCACTTTGCTCGAGGCAGAAGTGGTTGTAGTGTGGGGATGGTCTTGGAGTTGAGCATGGCTTCGTAGGCCGTCTGGTTGACCTTCACAACCAGAGTCTTCTGCGTCTTTCCGATAGACGCTACATCACATTGAGTTGTCACTTCCTCGTCGGAGGAGAAAGTCGTCCCCAGTAGAGTCGCCATTTTGTTTGCAAAAACAAAAGTATGAAACTTTATTGATACAAACTTTGTAAAGATTACAAGAATTCTGGAAAAAGTACAACTGTAGGAATCCAATCTAGAAGACGATTGCTTTATCCCTTGGACGATGTGAACTGTGAAGACGGTAGCCTCAGAAGTTGACTTGAAGGCAAAAGCCTCAGAGAATTGAAGGCAAAAGCCTCGGAAGAATGCAGCAGTACTTGGACAAGAACTCCTGAACTCTCTGATTTCTGAACTTTTATGTCTAATCCTTGAATGGAGACTTGAAACTCTATTTATAGAGTTATGGAAATAACTAACTTTTAGTTATTCTGGACTGCGCATGATGGATTGTGCAGCAATTCGATTGCGCAACAGTGGACTGCGCAGGCAGTTGTTGGATCGTGGTCCAACTGTCTTGGACACATGGCAACTTTTGATTGAATTGTGCATGATCGTGTGTAGACGGTTGCCACGTAGTGAGCTATTGATGGAATGAGTACCACGTGTACTTTATCAGTTATATTGATGGAATGCGAACATGAATTGCGCTGACATTAGATTGCGCAAGAATGGATTGCGCAACAGATTGGTTGGCTGATTGCGCTGCTCCGATTGTGCTGCCAGCTGTCCAATCGTTCTCGAGCGCTGTGCGTGCAATTATAAACGAACTGTCTCCTCGTTCTTCATGTTGTCAGCTGTCAGAAGATTTGATTGTGTCAGGTAATGATGACTTTTGCCACGTCAGCCTGCGCGCTTGGGAGTGTGCGCAGTCTAGTGTGTGCAATCTGTATACTGCACAATCTGATGTCTGCGCAGTTATTTGAAAGATGCATTTCTCGATCTTCATGACTTTGTTGATATGTGCAACTTGATTTTTTAGGACCTACATACCTGACCTCACATCATTATTAAATATGCTGAAAACAACATCGTTCAATTAATAATAGTATAATAATCAACACTATTAAAATAATGTAGACATATTAATTACTTATCCCTCCAGTTTTTCCTTCCTCCTCGTCGTAGTTGAGTAATACATACACCTGAGCAGCCCTTAGCTCATCATCGTTCAGATATCTCTTCTTCATTTTACCCGATGGCTTTCCTGGAGCATTGAATACCTTTACTATTGTATCATTACTTTCATGATCTCCGTCGTCGTTTCTGGAAGCTCTCGTTCTATTAGTTGCAACATGAGGTTTGAAATACATCGAACAAAAGTTTGTAATCTCCTCAAGAACATAGGCTTCATAAATAGAACCCTCGACCCGTACCTTATTTTTTACCTTTCTTTTTAGGTGATTCAAATGTCGCTCGAACGGGTACATCCATCGATATTCAATGGGTCCACCAACACGTGCCTCATAGGATAGATGAATCGGCAAATGCTCCATAGAGTCGAAGAATCCAGGAGGAAACACCCTCTCTAGCTTGCACAGTGTTACCGCAATGTCCTTCTCTTGCTTTTCTAGACGATCAACGAGCAATTTCTTAGAACAAAGATCCCTGAAGAATATGCTAAGCTCCGTAATGGATCCCAAACTTCCTGCGGTAAGAATTTCCGAAATGCAATCGGAATTAATCTCTCCATGAATACGTGACAGTCGTGGCTCTTCATATCCGTCAATTTGTTTTCCATCGGACCGACACATCTTCTCAATTTGACACATATCCGTCTGGAAATTTTAGGCCCTGGATCCACCGACAAAGTCTCACTTTATCCTCCTTGTCCAGCGAGAAAATTGACTTCGGCAGGAACTTTTTATTCTGCTCTATCAAATGCAACGCAGGCGTTTGCATATTTCTTCTAAGTCCAATCTGGCTTGGGATTATCTTTCGTTTTTTCTTTACGTCCATCAGTATTAATTATGTTATCAAACACATTCTTCTCATATGCATGACATCAAGATTATGTCTGATCAGATTGGTACTCCAGTATGGCAGATCCCAGAATATGCTCCTCTTTGTCCAGTTATGATCTCTACCAAATCCATCGCACTTGTACCCAGTTGTAGGATCTTCGATAGCACTTGAAAATATCTAACCTCCTTCCATATCGTGGCTCCGCACCACCTTGACGGTGGATCACCCTTCTCTACAACGCCGGCACGGAATGCATTCCTGTTCCTTCTGAACGGATGATCTTTTGGCAGAAATTGCCGATGACAATCAAAGAAGCACGATTTTCTTCCGTGTTTCAAGCGGAAAGCCTTACTACGGTCCATGCAATATGGACATGAGAGACGCCATGAGTGCTCCATCCAGATAACATTTCATAGGCCGGAAAGTCGTTGATGGTCCACATAAGGGTTGCCTTTATTTGAAAATTCTGCTTCCTGGAAATATCGTACGTGTTAGCGCCTACTTCCCATAACTGATTCAACTCATCTATCAAAGGTTGTAAGTACACATCAATGTTCCTCTTAGGATTGTTCGGACCAGGAATTATAACGGTTAGAAACATGTACTGAGTCTTATGCACATCTAAAGTGGTAGGTTATACGGAGTGACAATCACAGGCCAGCACGAATACTGGGATTCCGAAAGACCAAAAGGAGTAAAACCGTCAGAAGATAGCCCCAACCTGACATTACGCGGATCTGAAGCAAAATCAGGATACACTCGATCAAAGTGCTTCCACGCTTCTCCATCGGATGGGTGATCCAACACTCCTTCAATCTGTTCTCGCATGTGCCAACTCATATTTTTTGCCGTCTCTTTCACCATAAATAATCTTTGCAACCGCGGCGTTAAAGGCAAGTAGTGCATTGAATCGGTCGGTCTTCTTGCACTGGTAGACCTTCTGTACTAGTTGTCTTATAGCGATCAGTACCATAAAATCTATACAATCTGCATCCTTGTCGTCTTTGTAGTACAGCATGTACCCATTGCGACAAGAATCGATTTTCTCGTATCCCATCCATAGCGATCTCACCGTCCTCTTAGACCGGTAGAAGTCTTTAGGCAACTTAGTACCCGCCGACAAGATCTCTATAATCAACTCCAACACTCGGTTGTAGCATTCTTTGACATGTTAAAATCTGACTTAATGCTCAACAGTCTTGTAACCACCTCCAACGGTGAATGATCCTCACAACCAGGATACAATGGAGTCCTTGCATTCTCCAGCAACTCCATGAACTGTACAGCATCGGCGTTCGGTGCCTCCTCAGGTGCATCATGAACGAAACTAGGCCCTCAGCGTCGAAAACTATGTTCACGTACCCGTCGTCGTATGCATGATTATCTGAAACAAAATTAGGTCCGCATGCATATACGGCTCAACATAAGGCTCCGGCTGATGCTAAAGACACAAGTTCTCCGTGTGCGGTCCACTGATAGTAATTAGGCGTGAAACCCCTAGAGTACAAATGATATGTCACTTCCACTTCTGGATAATATTTACGTTATGACATTTCACACACGGACACTTAATTTTGGTGTCGTCCATGTACTGAGGGAATGCCTTAGCAAACTGCAGGAACTACTCTACTCCCGTTATATTCTCCGTACACCACACATATCATCAGGACGACGAGTGTACATCCATGAACGATTTCGTAAGTAGTAATTCATATTCATCTGGAAATAATTCTGCAAAGATGGACACACATTATCCAATAGGCACAAATTCGTATATTATGTCTTATTATGGGACACACATTAGTAGCGGACAGTTACTAATAACAATGATATACAATCTAGGTCAAACTAGGTTGTACTAAGTCAAACAAAGTCAAACAAGGTCAAGCTAAGTCAAACAAAATCAAACAAGGTCAAAGTAGGTCAAGGGTTGACCTATAGTTGACTTTGTCAACTCTTAGTCCAATCTAGGTCAGATGTTGACTCTACTTTAACTTTCAGTCAAAATAGTCAACCTTGGTCAAACAAGGTCAAATCTAAGTCAAATATCTATTTCTAGTCATTACCTACCAAGGTACCCTTTACCTTATCGCTATTGGTATCCCAATACCAATACCTTAAGTTGGTACCCTTTACCTTATCGCTATTGGTACCCTTTACCTTATCGCTATTGGTATCCCAATACCAATACCGCGGTAACATGGTTGCTACATTAAGGATCTTTGACAAGGTGACATATTGCGAAAAGATATATCCTTATATATAGTTCTCCTACGGATTTTTTTAACATTACGTAGGAGAACTATAAGGATATATCTGTTCACAACATGTCACCTCCTCAAAGATCCTTAATGTGACAACCATGTCACCCTCTCAGTCATATCCCTGAGCTACGATGCAGCTGCAGGCATTTAACATATCACGGTTTATAGCATTTTGGGTTGAATTTGGGTTTACCCCTATGTTCAGTGATGAACAGTGATTCCTGGTATTTTTCAGATTCTTAAAATAAATTTTAAATAGATTTTTGATTGTATATATATGTGTATTTGTGTATATACATTGTATACATATATTTATATGTATTTGTGTGTGTATGTAAGTGTGTGAGTATATATACATGTATATATGTAGATATGTGTATTTTATATATATAGGTATATAGGTATGTATTGTGTGTGTGTGTAACCAGTTTTCTGAGGTTAACCCCTTCCCTGTCACAGCATTGCGCACACACACACACACACACACACACACACACACACACACATATGTGTCACACACCCTCTCACACACACTCTTGTACACACCCTCTCACCCCTTCACCCTCTCATTTTACTCTCTCTCTATAATTACGTTATGTAGATATATATATGTTATATAGAGTATTATATATACAGTAGATTATATATAATATATATATATATATATATATATATATATATATATATATATATATATATATATATATATATATATATATATATATAATGAGGGTATATAGATATGGTATCACATCTAATTACAAGGGTCGATCAAAACTGGATTTAGAGCATATAATGTGTTGTATCCTGTGTTGTGTCATGTGTCCTGTGTCACAGAGTCGTGTCCGAAATAGGGTTAGGGTCCTGTCCCCTGCCCCCCTCCTCCCTACCGTTGCACCCACCCACCCCTGCCCCCCTCCCCCGTACCCCTCTCGATAGCAAGACCCCCTCCCCTGCCCCCCTAGACAGCAAGACCCCCCCCCCCTGCCCCCCCCCCCCTCCCCTACCCCTGCACCCACCCCAACCCTGCCCCCATCGACAGCAAGACCCCCCCACCACCGGGTACCCCACCCCTCCCTCCATCCCTCAACAGTAAGACCCCCCCACCCCCCTGCACCACCCCCACCCCTCCCTCCCCCCCTCGACAGCAAGACTACCCCAGCTAGGGTTAGGGTTCTCGTGTCCGTGTCAGTGTCTAGATAGCTAGGGCTAGGGTTAGGGTTTACCTGAGGAGGGTGGCTTCGTCGGAGGATGGAGGCGGCGATGAGGGTGGCTTCGTCGGAGGAGGAAGGCGGCGAGGAAGGAGACTTCGTCGGAGGAGGGAGGCTGGTCGCCGGAGGGAGGGGTGCAGCAGCGAGCGGGTCGCCGGGGGGAGAAGGGGAGGGTGTCGCCGGAGGGAGGGGTCGCCGGAGGGGAGGGTTCGCCGGGGGGAGAGGGGAGAGGGGGATCGAGCGGGAACAAAAAAATTTGGGGTGAAAAATTATGATTTCGATCGGGCCAGTAACCCTATATGAAATACGTCAGCGACGTATAAAATCTACGTCGCAAAACGTCGCAATACAGCGACGTAAACAAATATCCGTCGCAAAACGTCGCCATTCAGTGACGTAATAAACTCTACGTCGCGGAACGTCGCTACGCAGCGACGGTCAGCGACGTGTAACACTAGGAGTCGCTATAGTCAATTATCGGCGACTGCTTTTTCCGCCGTCGCTAATATACGTCGCTATTCTAGCAGATTTTAGTAGTGGCTGCTCACCCATTCTCATTCATTTGTCATATCTCCTTCCCTCTCCCTCTCCCTCGAGGCTCAACCTAACCGCCCGTCTCTTTCTCTCCCCCGGTGAGCTCCGCCCGTCTCTTCCTCTCCCTCCGGTGAGCTCCACATGTCTCCTCCTCTCCTCCACCCGTCTCTTCCTCTCCGCCTTTGAGTAATCTCGACTCTCCATGACTGGTAAGTGTCGTATCTTCCTTTTCCCAAATGGAAACTTTAGAACTTAGATCTATAGTGATGTTACTGATGTAGGCATGTTGCTGGACCTATTTTGTAGGGTTAGGATTTTATTTTACGACATTAGGGTTATGATTTTTTCCAGATGCTTTTACAATTTTAATTAGGGTTTTACTGTCATAGAAGAAGGATATTTATTCTACAACATTAGTTTGTTAAAAAAAAAATCCTGAAACTGGAACAAACACACCATGTTTATACTTTATATGTTAGTTTATTTGCATCTGATGAAGGTGTATATGCTAATTTTGAAACATGAACAAGCACCATGTTTTATGTCAATTCTGGGTAGATGTTGAAGTTGAACTATGTTCTATGTTAGTATATTTGCTATTTGGACTTTGGAGTTTGGAGTCTCAACCTTTAGCTTCACTTGGTTAGTATATTTGCTTTTTGGACTATGTAACACAGTAACAATTTGTTACAATCATTTCCTAAGTCTGAGTATGCATTCCTACAAGCCATTGGTAGCTTCAGCCTTTAGCTTCACTTCTTCACTATGTTATAATCTTTGGGAGGTTCAGTAGCTTCAGTTTCTGTTACTTCACTTCTTCACTCTAGTTTAGATAATATCCTACTGTTTGGAGTCTATGTGGCTTCAGTTTATATTATGTTCTAAACTGGCTTTTTCTGAGATCAGTGTGGTTTATTTTTCTAAAAAAAAAAATCTTATCAAAATCGATCAACCAAACCGAGCCAAACTGAACCAAGTCGGTCGGTTTCAAAACCGAACCGACTAATTGGTTGGTTTGGTTTGGTTGTGAATATTATTTTCAAACCGATTAACTTTGGTTCGACTTCGATTGTGAACGAATAGGTCGACCACCGACCGATGCACACCCCTAACTATAACGCATTGTACTCTTTTTCCTTAGTCATGGATTTTTTTTTTCCATTAAGTTTTTCCTGAAAAGGTGTTAATGAGGCAACATTTAGCGTGCCCAACACCTATCTAAGCCCTCCTAAAGATTGTACTCTTTTTCATTCGCACAGGTTTTGTCCTAATGGGTTTCCTTGGCAAAGTTTTAATAAGACAATAGGCTTAGAGATGGTGGTCATCCAAAGCAGGGTGTTATAACGTGGGTTACTACAGGGTTGGATTTACACTTTGTATATTAGTCCCACATTGGTTAGAGATTAGTATTACACCTACACTGATTTATATAAATAAGACATTTGTCTCCTACTATGAGATTATAACAATAAGAGGTATTCTCTCCTATTTTCTCTTCCTTCTTCCAAGTTTATTCAAACAAATACTTTATATTTCATAGATATTTATACTTCGTCGCGTTGTCAGTTTTGAATAACTTTTCCATAAAATAGAGGAAGAGGGTTATTGGGTGTCAATAGATATTTTCGATACTGGTTTGTTTTCCTGCATAACAATTACGTGGCTGAATTGTTCACCATATTTTCCAATTATAATTATATGATTATAATTAAAATAAGAATTGGAAAGAAATTAAAAGTTGAAAGCCTCCACCACCATTTTTTTTTTCCAATGAAGACTAATGTAGGATAATTATTTGATACACCATGAGTGGGGTTAAAAAGCTCCACCAACATGTGACATTCATATGTAACCTATATTTGAAATTTGTGATGTGTGAAATAAAAACTATTGTATTAATATATCAATGGATAATAAAGTGTTTCATAGATATTTACAGTACGTCCTGTTGTCAGTTTTGAATAATTTTTCCATAAAAATAAGGAAGAGGGTACTTGGATGTAGGTAGATATTTTCAATACTGATTTTTTTTTTTTTCGTGTATAACAATCACGTGGCTGAAATGTTATGTAGCTGTTAACATAAGAAGTCCAAAGATGCCAATCATGTGGATGTCCTCAGCAGTTGATTTTCAACACAAGATAGATCAATTTCACTTAGTCCACTTCCGAGTGCCAAACAGAATTTTCCATTTCGTTTCAGTACTAATCTATATATTTTTTTTTTTTTCAGTACTAATCTATATATACATCCATAGAACGATGCTTCTAATTCCTCATAACTCGCATATATCAACAACAACAATGGGCACGAAAATGTGTCGTGTCCTCGGTCTCGCCATTGCCGTCCTCTTCCTTGCCACCCCCCTCGCGTCCGCCGCCTGCAACAAGGACGACTTGAAGGCCCTCCTCTCCTTCAACAGCTCCTTCCCTCCCCATACTCTCCCCGACTGGATAAACACCGAGGACTGCTGCTCCTGGGCCGGCATCCACTGCGACGACGGCACGGGCCGCGTCACTTCCCTCCTCTTCTCCAACGACGACTTCAACGACTTCGAACCCATCGACCTCGTCGGCAACATGCCCCCGTCCGTGGGCGACCTCTCCGAGCTCGTGGGCATCAGGTTCAGCATCCTGCCCAACCTCGTAGGCCCTCTCCCGCACCAGCTGTCAAAGCTGAAGAAGCTCAAGAACATAAGCATCTACAACACGAACCTCTCCGGCCCCATCCCTTCCTTCCTCTCCCAGCTCCCCGCTCTCGAGCGTCTGGACATGAGCGCAAGCCAGTTCACGGGGTCCATCCCTCCTTCCCTCGGCAGCCTCGCGAAGCTCCGATACGTAGACCTCTCCGAGAACGGGCTCACGGGGGCGTGCCGCCGTCCCTCTTCAGCAGGCTCGACGGGAGCGCGCTCGCCACCCTCAGCCTCCGCCAGAACAAGCTGGCAGGCGCCGTGCCGCGGTCCTTCGCCAGCGTCGCGTTCGGCAGCATCGACCTGCACGGGAACAGGCTGACCGGAGACCCTCGGTTCCTCTTCGGCAAGTCCAAGCCGGCCACTACCATCTATCTCGGGCAGAACAAGCTGTCGTTCGACCTCACCGACGTGGAGTACCCGGTGGCAAATCTCGAGTATCTGGACATCGGCCACAACGAGATCTATGGGAGCATTTCCGAGCAGATCAAGAAGGCGACGAAGCTGACCTACGTGGACATGAGCTATAACAGGCTGTGCGGAAGAATCCCGAGCGGGGGATCGTTCGGTAATATTACATCGCGGGACTTCTCGCACAACAAGTGCCTGTGCGGAACCCTCTTCCCCCGTGCAAGAAATAGAACAGGAGAGACAAGCTCCACAATAAGGTTATTTATAAGAGCATATCCAAAGTTTATCAGGGCTATTCTGTTTCTGACAGTCCAGTTAAACTTAGGACTGTCACAATTTCTTACAATCTTAGATACTTTATGCACTGCCAGAAAATGTGGCAGTCCAGTTAAACACGAGATGGACTGCCAGAAAATGTGGCAGTCCAGTTAAACACGAGATCTGGACTACCACATTTTCTGGCAGTCCTTAAAGTACCTAGGACTGCCAGAAATGAGATATGCGCTGATCAACTTTGGATGTGCCATTATAAATAATCCACGATAAGCAGATGTTGATTCCAAGTCAACGTTATACATTGCAAACTAGTTTTTTTTTTTTTTTTTTTTTTTTTAATCACAAACATAGCTTTCATTCATAAATGAAAGCAATAATAATGTTATCACCAATTTGTCTTCCATGAATGAAAGCATTTTGAACTGTACTAATGATTTCATGCAGCAAAGGTCGAATTCTATTGGCAATGATTTTGGTGAAAACTTTATAAACAATATTGCACAATGATATGGGTCTGAAGTCATTAGGTTTGTTTGGGTTTTGGATTTTAGGAATGAGGGCGATATAAGTATGATTCAAAGCAGGCGGCATTGATCCGGTATCAAAAATACTGGATGAAGGAAGTTCCTCTTTACCAACCGTGTCCCAACATTTTTGGTAAAACAGTGCAAGAAAACCATCTGGGCCAGGGGATTTACAGGGTCCCATCTCCTTGATTGTCAATTTGATTTCATCTTCAGTTGGAGTTCTGTGTATGAGATCATTTTCCTCTGGTTTGATGCGAACGAATTCTGTGAGAATATGATCAGGTACTGGATGTGTATCAGCGGCTTTGAATAGATTGTTGAAATGTAAAATAAGAGTATTGGCTATATCCCTCTGCTCAAAACCTGTTCACCATTCTCCTTCGTGAGGCTAAAAATAGAAAGAAAAAAAAATTTGCTTCCTTGAAGCTGCCATCAAGTGAAAGAATTTGGTATTTTTGTCACCTTCATGAAGCCAGGATACGCAGGACCTCTGCTTCCAGTACAACTTTCGTTGCAGCAGCATTTTGTTGAGAGTGATTTGGGTCACCTTTTCTTGAAGAATATTGGCAGTCGATAGATTGTTGTTGAATGTACATGAGTCTATTCTCAGCCTTTTTAATCTCAGCATTCAAGTTACCAGTACGCCTTCTTCCCCAGTTGTGTAGCTTTGGTAAAAGATTTTTGAGTTTTGACTAAAAATTCTCAGAATTTGGAACAGAGATCCATGAGTTTTTGAGAACATTCCTAAAATCAGGTTCTTGAAGTCGTGTTGCCTCGAATCTCTTGGGATGATACCTATTATCTTACAAATGAACAGCTTAAGTAAGATCGGATTATGGTTGTTGTTTAAACAAGGAAGGTGAAGAACCCCTGCTTTGGGATGAATAGAGCGCCATTGCGTATCCATGACAGCTCTATCGAGTCGTTCTGCTACATTAGGAATTGTTGATCTTCTGTTATTCTAAGTGAATGCTGGTCCTATGTATCCTATATCCATACCTGTTGATCTGTTATACCAGTTAATAAAGTGCTTGTGATGTTGATGGTTAAATTTTACACCTCCACATTTCTCTTCAGCATAAAGGATTGAATTGCAGTCTTCTAAACATACCCATGGTTCAATTAAATGACAGGTTTTTGCTTCCATGTCAAGCCAGAAGCTTCTTCTTTCTGCAACAATGGGTCGACCATATACACAAAAGAGATGCCATGCAGGGATAGTGAAGGTTTTATGAATGTAGAGGTGGATACAGTTATCAGAGACTGGTCTGACTGTCAAGGAGATATTAGAGTTCCAAAGAACCAACATCCCTCCTGATCTACCACGGGATGATGTTGCAATTCTTTAATCAAAACCCAAAGTGGAGGTGAGTGATGTCGCTAGAGTTGACGAACATCTAGTTTAGGAAAGAAAGATAATGTGAGGTCTAGATGCCCGGAGAAATCACTACCAAATTACAGCCATTTGGCGACAGACATTTAGCGATGGATTATGTCCGTCGCTATTAGCGATGGACTACTGACAAAGTTCCGACTGATTGCCATCAAAAAGCCGATAATTTTTTGTTTTATTTTAAGGGCGAGCAAAAGTCGCCAATTCGTCGCTAAGTCGGCAGAGATATAGCGACGGATGAAGAATCCGTCACTATGCCGTTGCTTAATTGGCAAAAGTTGGCAGGGAATGTTGAAAAAAAAATTGACACAAAATTTAACGACCACATAGCGACGGATATTTCGTCGGCCAGCTAGGGTGGTATAGCGACCACATAGTGACGGAATATATCCGTCGCTAAATATCCAGCCCTAACTTAAATTTAGCCGAGGGGGGGGGGGGGGGGACTTTTCATTCCCCCCAAATATTCTCTCACTCCGGCCGCAGACTTTCTCTCTCTCCAGGTAATCTTCTCTCTCCTCTCTCACGGTGGTCGGGGCGGCGGGGCCGGTGGTGGTGGGGGTGGGGGTCGCAGTGGTTGGGGTAGTGGTGTAATGGCCCGCTCCGCCCTAGCGGAACGCCGATTCAAACGGCATGTTCAACGACTTAAACGAGCCGTCGACTCGAAGAGTTGTGTCGACCCGATGAAGTATCGATACGAATCGATACAAGACTTACAATGGCTCGTCAAAGATGAATCCAGACTTAGACTATCAAAGGCGCGGAGTATCGCTCGGCCGATGCAAACATCACTAAGGTGGGTGGCTCCGATGAACCCGTCTTTGCTTAGCCTAGACACATAACAATATGGACACTATCACTGAAATCGCTAGGCGATAACACCGTGCATGCTAATAAATGACTCAACGCACCTAGCTAAGGGAATAATCCCAACTTGTATGCTTGTATAGAATATGGAAAGGAACATGGAAAAGTACGAGAACTCTCGTCCGCGCTCCATGCTCGTGCTACGGCACAAGCCTACGTTTATGCTCCTTATGCGTCCAACAATGAAACAATGAATGGTTTACAACAATGAACGGGAAGGCTATCAATATAGTCGTTCCGAGTAGAGTATAGTGACACTGAAAGGCTATGGGACCGATGGGTCGCCAAGGCGACTCCCGCACGAGGAGTTGCGTAATGCTTGAATGAATAAATCAACGAATCAATGAATGAATGAATGAATACGTGAATGAATCGATAAACGAATGAACAAGTAAAAGAAAGAAAGAAAGAAAGAATGAAGAAAAGATAATAAAAGAAAGAATGGTTAGCGACAGGTGTGAGGCACGTGCATCGGGGCTCGCTACCCGCGCTGCACGGACGCCAACCTGGTCGATAACGCATTATGGCTAATGGTTAGCCTACGGCTCGGAGATAGCCGTTAAGTTAAATGACAAGATAATACGAAATGGTCGTGGACAAACGGCACGGGCGTTGTGTGGAGTATACCGTGGCCGTGGTAGTGGAAGGATTCTGCGGCACGGGCGTTGTGTGGAGTATACCGTGGTCGGCCTAGGCGGAATCAAAAAAGGGGCTTACGGGCTGCCTGGTGCGGGCTTGGGCACCGGGAGACGTAAGTGCGGGGTATTTCAAGAGACTTAACGGGGTGTACCAGCCATCACCCTACGCTAAGTTGAGAAATACCAAGGGGAAATGTCCAAAATGGCTTGTCATGCCAGCGACCGGTGCATATAGATTAAGTTGGCTTTGCTGGTGGCTATCCACATGCAAGTCCTTGCATTAAAATCAAAGTAGTCTAAGTTAAATGAACAAGTGCCTACTGAACGGTTTGAAATGTATTACACCAAATGACAAAGAGTACTTCATGCAAACAAGTTAAAAGAACACACGCCTACGATGCGCTAGAATCCGAGGCAGGGATACGCCCTTGATCTTGAATGTTTGCAAGTCTCATATTATGTTATTTCATATAAATTGTTGACTAACTTGGTTTACGTTGAACAGGGAAGGCCGGACGGTAAGTATGGGTAAGTCGTGCATGTATTTCCATGCGACACTTGAATTTGGCAACACGGGATAGGTTATAACATATGCCATGAAATTGATCCTAAGGCAAGATTAGAAAGACAATGAATGATAGAGATGCACAAAAGTAAATGGAACGTGTTTGGTAATGATAGCATTATGGGCGAGCTAGCCTCCCTACCAGTGCATAACAATGTACTGATGACCCCACAGTCTGCTTGCAGGATGCAGGAGACGCCGACGGGTGTGGAGCTTCCATCGAACGTGCTAAGGCGCGGAGCTATCTCTGGAGCCTTGGAGCGTTGCAAGGAGCTGGAGCACCATATACAGGACATAATGTATCGGAACATCGCCATGAATCATTCCATGTTGTAAGCCACTTGGCACGCCTTTATGTTTCAGAGAGAGAGAGCTTGAGCGATTTGTAATATCGACCTAGCGCCGCTTGTAAACTTCTTGAATATCAATAAAGAGATTGAATTCGTTTCAAATTTGTGTTTATTTACTTTCCGCTGCAAATGGGGACACTCTGTGCGACTCTGTGGCCTAGCTCAAATCGGCCGTTTCTGGACATAGCCTTGCACGGGCGCAACCTAGGCCCGTGCGGCATCACGCCTTAGCGAGGACGATCGCTCCTGCGGGAGCGGGGCATGACAGATTGGTATCAGAGCACGACTTTACGTCCTTGGACCTCATTTCGATTTTCTCAGTTTTGAAAGCTCGTCGTTGGAAAAAGAAGTATACGCTCTCTCTCGTTGTGCCTTGGGATGTTCTATACAATAAGTCTAATATTTTTGAAAGCTCGTATAAGTACTCGGATGATCGGGATCGATAGGCGAAGGCCTTTGTGCCACCACGACGGACTTGAGTTGGAAGGAACCGATGCTAAGAGTTAACAAACGCAGTGCGTGCTTGAATGAGCTTACGCTGAAGGCAAACGAGCACACGAGACCAAAGTATAGTTCGAACGGGATGGTTATGCACGCAGCCTTTTGGCTAAGTTGTGCAGTGTATCGCGCGCCTAGACCTTTTGGTACAAACGAGTTGCGAGTGAGATCGATTATCACTCGAACGAGAATAAGTGAGCATGCGAACTCGAATATAGTCCGCACGAGATAGCCATGCACACGACCTTTTGGTTATGTTGTGCCGCGTGTCGCGCACCTCGACTTTTGGGTGCAATCGAGTGGCGAGCGATACCAAGTACCGCTCGGTCGGGAACGAAACTACACTTGGAGTGTATATCGATAGGAATGCTATCGAGTTCACGCTTAGGCGTGCACGGAAGATTGACTTGGATTTTGAGGAATAGTGCAAATGACTTGGTGCGTCGAGGCGACGTGAGCGATTACGCTAGAGATTCGTCGAACGAATCTGAAGGATGTCTTAGCGCCTGACGCAAACATGATTGAGGAGTAGATCGTATGGCTTGAATCCGAGTGGTGTATGTGATAGGTTCGGAGAAGAATAAGAATGTGTGTCGATGACTAGTCGAGTGGCTCGAACCCTGAGTGGTGTATGGACGTTATAGAAATTATTCGAGCAAGACTACAAGATATACGGATAGAACGGGTATGTCGGCGAGGCGATGCGATCGCGCAAAGCCTTACAACGCGTCACGCTTAGTTGATCGTGACTTCGAATGTCCTGAACGAGATGTCGTTCGGACAACTTGTGAGTGGGCAACACATGTTAGAAAACGATTCGGAACGATGAATGAAAGTGAATGGTCTTGATCGAAGAAAGACTTAGAGGATCGTGCGTACGATTTGGAATTGATTCAAATGAAATGTGACTTGAGTTTTGAACAACGATCTTGAAACGAGCTTGAGGAATAGCGATCGAACTTGATCTTGAATATCGAGGAAATTTTGGAATATCCAACTCGGACAATAGCATCAGTCGCACGACTCGAAATTAGTTGCAAAGGAAGATCGTCAGGTTACGCATATCGTCGATGGTATTGAGACGTATCAAAGATCGATATGCGATAACTCGGGGGCACTCTGACTCGGCGAATGATGGTCGTGCAAATGTCATTGTTCCGTTGGATGCTATACTTGAAATGTTAAAAATGTGTCGAGGAAAAGATAGATTTGGCTCGAGGACTTTCTAGTTGAACGAAATAAATGGACTATCGATCTTGGCTTGGATAGAAAATGAAATGCTTGGATTTACTTCGTTGACAACCACAATGTTGACGTTCTTGTCTTATGCGAGCGCAACTCCAGCCTCGCACATGCGTCGTGCCGGATTAGGATGATCACTTCACGTGAGCGCTGATATGGTGATTCATACAGCGGGAGTGATTGAACTTGGATGGCGTGGCAATCAGATTGCTTCGACTTGTGGTTTGACGCGAAGGTGGACTCGAAAATGAAATGGTGTGTTTGGAATTGAACTTGAGGATTGAGTAGGTCCAATCCGCGTATCGAGAATGGGTTAGTCTAAAACTCAAACAAGAGTTACGCCCCGATGAGAATGATTATTCCACGGAAGCGTTGCATGGTGATTCATGAACCGCCGTGGATAATCGGACTCGCGTGAGATTGGGGTACAATATATTGTCGAGCTGGATGACCTCGTGATCGAATACAAAAATTGGTTAGAACTGGTGATTGAACGAAATTGAGTATGTGCAACGTAAGTCTTGATGCGAATTAGGTGATCATGTTCGATGTTTAGAAATCTGAGTGACGCGAGATTGGGTAGAAACTCCCGTACAAACGAACAAATGGTTTAACCATAGGATTTGGGGCGAGCGTCGTGCAACGACCTTGCACGATGAGCCACGGACTTGACGTGTAACTATGACCTTGTGAGCTGACCTAGCGGATAGGCGGACGATCCTATGCCGAGTGATTGAACCTGTGCGATGGCATTTACAGTATCGTCTGGATGGACGATAGACTTGTGGCAGCAAGACTTAGAGTAGGACGGGGAACAGGGAGTATGCGTGAACGACGATGAGATTGGCCCCAAACGAAAGGAATAATAGGAATGGATGACGCGCAAGTAAAGTTGGGATAACGAATTGAATCGTTGATAGAAAGAAATACTCGATGATGGTGCGATACTTGGTCTTGAATCGGACGGAAATTACTTAGACTTGATCGACTCCGCTAAGAAGAAATCGTATTGATTTCGTTGAAAAGAACGCTTGAGAAGCGAACCGGATCATCTCGAGGACCGAGATAAATGATAGTGAGATACACATGAGTTCGGTTTCAAATTGAAGTTAGCGAACGATCGACAAAAATAGCTAACATGTTTTATAAAACTGCTTGAACCAAATGCAGAGCTTAGGTTTAATTAGCCACTCGCCAATACATGTGATCGTACTGACCCTCGCTCTTTGCAGGTGCTAGGAACCAGGAGGAATGCGCCAACTAGCTAGGCGACGTTTCGTGCATTGAAGCTTCGACCGCACGTCTAAGACCCCGCTGCTAAACTTTTGAAGACTCTCCGCAAGCCTAAGAAACATGTCTCGGCATCCCCCCAATCCAGGTGGCTGGAATACTTTTGTTATAATTGAGGGATGAACGTATGGAACGGCTATCTCATCGGCACTCCTTTTGTAATCGAGTCATGTTGTAAAACCCGCGTGGCACGATTGTAATGGAGTCTATAATGATGTCTATTATCAATAAAATAAAATAAAATCAATCTTAATGTGTTGTTCAATTTATTTGCGCTCACTCTCTTAGATGATGTATTTCAGATTACCTTATGATTATGTCTTGTGCAATCGCAAATTACATTCGCACTGCATCACGTCCGGAGGACGACTATCGATTCTACGAAATTAGGGTGTGACATAATGGTATCAGAGCACGAATTTACGTCCTTGGCCTCTGGTCTCGAGTCTCTAGTCTCGAACTGTTGACCTCATGTCGATGAGATGAGTTGTTCCATACGCTGAACCTAGGACTTTTTTGAAACTAACGAGGGTTGTCTTTCTTTTCCTTGCAGTTTGCGGGACCGCAGAAAGAGGATGAGGCGAGAGCTTCCAGCGTCTCGAGTATTTTTGGGCCCGAACAGTCCGTCAATCTAATGGGGATGACGCCTACCGTAGCCAGAACTTCCGAGACGATACAACGGATGCTACAAGTGTTCGAAATACAGCAAAGGCAGGCCGAGCTTCATCGACAGCAGACGGAGTCTCGCCAGACCCAGTTTGAGAATCAATTCGAGGCTCAATTCAAATTACAGCAGCAGAAGCTGAATATGTAACGCCCCAGTACTAAAATACGTATAGGACAAGGATACAGTAGATACCAGCAACACTTCACCAATGGACCAAATCGCAAAGTAAGCCCATTAGCAAAATACTTAAGCTGTAAATCATGATAACAACCTAGCAATACAATACAAGTCACAGGTCACAGCTAATCTCATCCACACAGAAAATAAGACACGATATATCAAGTCCAATAAAATAATACTAAGAGAAGATCTGTCCAACATGAAATAAAAATAATAACTGTACGGGTAAGACATCCCGAAACAACAGTAAAAAGGAAACAAAGTATCAACTACATGTCCACTGAAAATAAAGGAGATAAAATAGCAAGTCTAAATAGAGACATGTCTCAAGAGAAGTCATCGACCACTATCTCATCCTCCTGCGAAGGTACGTCACCTGTCTCGACTCCAGAACTGTATATCTCGGGATAGCCCTCCTCTAAATAGGCCTGAAGAGATCACCAGGTCCTCAGTGGACTAGCAAGACACATAATATATATGCCAGCTATAACAGTAATAACATGCAAGGAAGGATATAAAATAGTACAAGAAATAAAGACGCAGCGTAGTACAAGAATATATATAAGGAAGTGGCATGCCGTCGAGAATCGTGCTGATAAACATGATTAAGAGTAAATCAGAGTAAACCACAGCTCAGTGGGGGCTCACGGCCCTATAGATCACATCTCAGTGGGGGCTGACAACCTATAGTAAGTCTCTATCGTAGCTCAGTGGGGGCTCACAACAAAGAGTGGTCAAGTATAGTCATCGTCTATCACAAGGTCCCCGCCTAGGACTACGAGTCAAGTCAAGTCAATAAGTCAACAAGTCAACAAGTTAAGTCCAGCTCAATCATGTCAAAGGGATACGACAGAGGCTAAGCAAAACTATCACTAGACATGAACACGATAGAAAAATATGGCGAGTAACATGAGAAAAGAAAGAGTAATAATCTACGTGCACGTAAAACTAGAAAGTAATCATGAAATAAGAGAAATATGTAACCAAGCAATAAAGAATGGAAATATAGAAAGCATATAAATACTGTAAAGTTTGGCAATGTGTACTTGCCTGGTATAGCACGTAGAACCATACTAACTAACCAATCAACGAGTCACCAAAAATCTAACTCCTACAAACGACTCGGATGCTGAAACAGACATTGCTAACATTCCCAGAATAAGAAAAATAGCTAGGATGGCCTATCCATAAGTCCAATTCTGGACACTGGGGCAAAACGGTAATTTCAAATTAAAATGGTGTCCGCCGTTGGACCCATTTTGTACCGAAAAGTGTGTCAAAGTCTATGGTCTCTAAAGTCATCAAGCTACATGTCTACGGGTCCAGTTTGACAAGACGAAACCAATAGTATGTCCAAAATTGGATTCCGGTGGGTCGTGTACAATTTTGCCTGTTTAGTCGGATCGTGGGACCCGCAAAACGGCGATCCGGTCAACTGTCTCAGAATCGGACCAAACTTGGCATACAGGACCAGAAAAATGATTCGTTCATGTTGGCACAAGTTTCATCTCGGTTTGACAAACGTACACAA
>JANAVB010019113.1:0-44142 GCA_029216955.1 Iris pallida | reverse complement strand
TAAAAATAAATAGTGGGGGTATATGCTAGTTTTAACATTTGGAATGGGGGTATTTGCTAAATTATTCCTTCATTTATTTAGTATAGCCAAGGCATTGAGGAATACATAGAAGATTAGATTTGGCTTCATTGGAATTATGAATTGGACGACTGAAAAATTTGAAAAATAAATAACTGCAGAGCTTAATTTTATCCTGAAAGGAGGAGCAGTAGTATTTTTTCCCCTAATCATGTCTTTTTTTTTAAAAAAAATTTAGTAAATATTACAGTTAGATAGAATATCTAATGTGAATGTGTCAAAGTACAAGATAGGATAGAAGTTACTTTGTATTATCATGATAATTATGTTATTATGATCTTGTTAAGATCTTCTTATAAGCCTATGACTATTATAAATAGAGGTGATTATGGAGATCCCATAATACACAAATGGTGAAATTCAGTCTGGATTTGGTAATAGCATATTTATAGAGTCCAAATCTGATTAAATATTTGATTTAATTTGATTTGGATGTCCATAATTAGTATTGGGCTATTTAAATATAATAGGATTCTATTTGAGGGTTTCCTATTTAAGAGATCATATTATAATCTAAAATAGGATGTTGATGGACTATTTTAGGTGTAGTAGTATTCTTATTTGAGAGCTTTCTATTTAAGAAATCATATTATGACTCTCATCCTATATATATGGGGTGAGGGTGGAGGTGGAGGCAAAAGCACTGCACAAAAAATGGAGATTCGAGGTACTCGTCACGGAAAATCTAAGAGAATGTTTCGCACTTTGCTCTTAGGACTTCGCCATTCAAGACAGAAGGAAGAATAGATCTAATCGAGGGGTCGTCAACTTCGGTTAGGGAGATTGCTACGGGTTGGTGAGCGTTTTCAATTGTAATCTCTTTCTTTTCGTCTTGAGTGTGGTGAGGGGTCGAACCTATTAGGACAAAGGGTTCAACATTAGTTTTTGTCAATCTTATAATTTCATCTGAGTTATAGAGATTGAGATTTATCTAGGTGATGTAGCTGTGCTTGGTGTCTGTTAGACAAGGGTTGGTTATTTAAGGTGGGTTAGCCTAAGTTTTCACTGCGACAACGTCGCAGATACGGTATTGGAGCGCAAGAGGGCGTATCCGATTTCCAACATCTAGTATCAGAGCTTTGGAGTTTCTGGCAACCATGTCAATGGAGCAGATGAACACTCATATGATCACCCCTCAAAAGAGAAAACTGGGCAATTTGGAAGCCAAGGATGGAGGATCTACTCTGGTGCAATGACTTGTATAGTCCGTTGGAGGACGACAACGCAAAGCCAATGGACAAAGCTGTTGAAGACTGAAAATGACTGGATTGGAAGGCCGTTGGATTTATCCGCCAATGGTTGGATGATTCGGTGTTTCACCACGTGTCTATGGAGAGTTCAGCAAAAGCATTATGGGAGAAGCTGCATTCGTTGTACGAAAGGAAGACGACTGGCAACAAGGCGTTTCTTATTCGCCAACTCGTCAACTCAAAGTACACGGAGGGTGCCCCAGTGGCACAACATCTGAATGAGGTTCAGGGTATCATCAATCAGCTGTCTGCAATAAAGATGGTGATTGATGATGAGTTTTAGACCCTACTGCTCTTGAGTTCTTTGTCGAAAAGTTGGAAGACGTTGGTGTTGTCGGTGAGCAACTCCACGTCTGATGTAGTTGTCACGATGGAGGCAGTCAAAAGTAGCTTGTTGAATAAGGAGGTCCGACGCAAGCAAGTGGAATCGTCGCAGGAGTCCGCTTTGGTGACTTCCTACGGGAAGGGAAGACCTAATTCACTGGCGAGGACAGGAGAGAGTTCTCAAAATCTTGCGATTGTGGACCGCAAGTAGGGTTGCTATCACTATGGCGAAAGTGGTCATATCAAGAGGAACTGCATGAAGCTCAAAGCTGAGAAGGCAAAAGGCAAAGACGATCATGAGGATCTCACAGCAATGGAAGATATCATCATCGCAGCAACCGATATAGAGAAACCTTGTGGCATGTGTCATGATGGCGATTGGGTCATGGACACGAAAATGTCGTATCACGCCACTCCACATAGGAGGATCTTCACGTCATACCGTGGCGACAGGTTTGGACGTGTGAAGATGGGCGACAATAGGACAGCTGCAGTTGCAGGCATCGATAATGTGCACTTGACAATGGAGTTCGGTGAGAAGCTCGTTCTCAAGGGTGTACGACATGTACCGAGTTTGTGCTACAAATTAATTTCGATAGGGAGGCTGGCAGATGATGGTTGTCGTAGTCTGTTTGGGGACAAAGATTGGACGCTTGCGAAGGGTTTCCAACAGCTGGCGCGGGGAGATTTGTGTTGTGGCATGTACAAGCTCAAGCCACTGAGCTGTACAGGTAGGCCACCGACACCGGATGGAGACTCGAAGGGTGCTCGACAGGAGGTGGTTCATTGAGAACTTGCTGAGGGGCTTCTAGGTACTTTGAGGGATACGGAGGATTCGGTTCGTCGAGACGACGGATGGTGGTGAGTCAAAGATTGAGGGTCAGTCTGTCGATCCCATGACACTTGGTCGGTCTCCAGGTGGGGGTTGCTCTACGAATCCAATTTTGGCGATGGATGGTTTGCCAAAGCTTTATGGAGCGACATCTGTTTCAGGAGTTCGAAGCCATGAAGGAGATCAAGGTTTGCAGCAAACTTAATCTGAGACGGGAGCATCATCATTCACATTGTTCATGGAAAGCTGTGGGTCATCGACGTCATGCACAGTGCGTGATGTTCTGCTCGAGGACGCATATGTATGGGGGAGCTTCAAGTTCAGACACAAAGGTGGGCAGGTTCAAAAGTTCGAATCTCAGGAGGACTGTACCGTCTGCTTGGTTGGGCCAGCCAAGGATGAGGAAGCTCGTCGGAACGTTAACACTTTTCGATGGAAGACAGAAGTCGGGGACAGGCAGCCAAGACTTACGGTGAGGCTAATTGTCAGAGACTTCGATCATGATCGTGTTATTGATATCGACAGGATCCCAGTGGTGCAAGAGGTGTTACGCATGGCAGCTAGCGTCAACGTGACGGTCGAGGAGATGGAGACGAAGGAAGATGCAAAGCAGCTCAGGGGATCGAAGATCAGTGGCATGGGGGAGCAGGAACTCTGTCACATGACGATAGGCATGGAGTCCAGTTGAGGAGCCATAGGGTCAACACCCTCTCATCAGACTGGAGGGGGAGATTGTTGGAGTCCAATCTGGATTTGGTAATAGCATATTTATGGAGTCCAAATCTGATTAAATATTTAATTTAATTTGGATGCCCATAATTAGTGCTGGGCTATTTTAGATATAATATGATTCTTATTTAAGGGTTTCCTATTTAAGAGATCCTATTATAATCTAAAATAGGATGTTGATGGACTATTTTAGGTGTAGTAGGATTCTTATTTGAGGGCTTCCTATTTAAGAAATCCTATTATGACCTAAAATAGGTTTTTCTCATTCTATATATATGGGGTGAGGGTAGAGGCACAAAGCACAGCACAAAAAGTGGAGATTCGAGGTGCTCGTCCATAAAAAATCTAAGAGAAGTTATGCACTTTGCTCTTAGGACTTCGTCATCCAGTACGAAAGAAAAAAGAGATCTAATCGAGGGATCGTCAACTTCGGTTAGGAAGATTGTTACGGATTGGTAAGCGATTTCAATTGTAATCTCTTTCTTTTCTTCTTGAGTGTGGTGAGGGGGTTGAACCTATTAGGGCAAAGGGTTCAACATTAGTTTTTGTCAATCTTGTAATTTTATCTGAGTTATAGAGATTGGAATTTGTCCAGGTAACGTAGTCACCGCCATATATTTGTCTTTATCTGTGCTTGGTGTCCATTAGATGGGGGTTGGTTATTTCAGGTGGATTAGCCTATTTCACTACGGCAACGTCTCAGACACGGTATCGAAGCGCAAGAGGGTGTATTTGATTCCCAACACAAATTTCATCACCACTCTCTGTCTCTCTGTCTCTCTGTCTCTCTCTCTCTTAATTTTTAGTCAACCATTTGACTACAATAACCTCAAAATTAATATTTGAGTATAACCCGTTATCAACACGCTTTGTCGATCTTGAAGAATAGGCAAATTCAATGTTTGTTCATGTAAGTAAAATTTATTTTTATCATGATTATTAGAATATATCATTAATGTGTATTGTTTTTTGCTCAAAAACTTAATCGTCGACCACCATGGCCGTCAGACCATAGCCTGAAATGGCTTAGAATAGAGATATAATGTTCCATCATGATATGTTCATAGATTAAAAAAATAGATTTTTTAATCTAATATATGTCTATTTTTAGATCTATATCTATTTAGTATCATCAGTCTTGTTGCATGCAAGGTCCTTTGATGGCCAAGGCATTGCCTTGTCGTTAGCATCAACTTTTTTGTAAGTGAAGCTAAGAACTGGCTAAGGCCTAACCTCGTTAAAGATGAGGCTAACAATACATAACATTGCCAGAAACAGAGCTAACAACAAGCAAAGCATCGCTACGAGTGATTCTATAATTAACAAAACATATAGCATTGCCAGAAGCGATGCTAACAACATGTATAACATTTCTAGAAGCGATAATAACAACAAGCAAAGCATCGCCAAAGCAACACTCACAACATGCGTAGCATCGCCAAAAATGAAGCAATGATCGAGAATAACATCGTTAGAAGCAAATTCAATTGAATCAAAATTGGCAGAGGATCGTGTTGCTCTGATATCATCGATGAAATAAACGTTCCATACGATAAGTCCGTTAATATTTTTATGATGTCGGCATGATATGTTTTATCGATTTGATTGATTGAGATGTTTTATTGAAATAAAATAAATTGTGGCTTTTCAAAGTTGTTTTCAAAGAATGTAAACTGACTCTGTATGCATGAAATAAATATAGGTAAAAGTAGCAAGATCACATCATAAGAAATATTTTCTCACTCAATGAACCGTGATCGTTTCAGACAAATGTAGCTCTTTGTTCACAATCACCATTATGCTGATATACTGACCCACCATCAGTCTGCATAAAGGTGCAAGACGCATCGAGAATGATAGTCCAAAACGATAGACCGAGCCTCATCCTCAAGAGCCAGAAATCAGAGGAGATGCCAAGAGAAGGACATCTATTGCCAAGAGTTGATTTTGTATATAAAGGGATGTAATGTATGGGAACGGGATCATTGTAATCTGTAATATTTTTGAGAGAATGTAAACTTTGTATCAGAGAAAATTGAGATATTGTAATCTGTTCAAATGAAATCAATAAAGAGAATTGTTTCTTGTTACCATTGTGTTCAATTCATATATCTGCAAAGTGGCCGCTGCTGCTTCAAACATATGCAATATGTTCCGTTGCATATTGTCTATCTTGTCTTGTTCTAGGTCTTGGTCTTGTGTAAGCACAACTTAGACTTGCACGATATCACACCCAAGCGAGAACGAACGGTCTCACAGAGTCCGCAGAGAAGTATATAACATCACCGTAGGGTATAGTCCTGGCCCATCATACGAAGCTGAAATTTGGCTAAGGCATGGACTTTCATAAGGCGTTGCTCCATCGCATCATAATGTCGCCTAAAGCAAAGCTATAATTTGTCTAAAGTGTAGCCTTGCCAGATGAAAAGCTACAAATTTGTAGACACATAGATTTGTCATTTTGTTAGCTTTGCCAGGTGCAAAACAAAAACATGGCAAAGGAATAGCTTTGTCACTTTAGTTAGCGTCGCCTGAAGTGAAGCTACATTTTGTCAAAGGTGTATACCTACCATCATCTAGATCGGAGTCAAGAAAGTGGGCTATCTAAAACTACTACATTTTGTCTAAGGTGTAGCTACCTAAAGTACGTAGCCTCGCCATTACATTAGCTTTGCTAGATACGCAACAACAAATTGGCAGGGGCCTAGCCTTGTGCATCAGAGCTTCATTGGAAGAAAAGCTACTAATTGACAGAGGCCTAGTGTTACTGTAAGCAAAGTTCATACTTGGTAGAAGTCATAGCCTCGCCGTAACGCCTAGCCTCGTCGCATAATTAGCTTCGCCAAAAGCAATATTAATAATTAGCAGAGATCATAGCCTCACTATAATGATAGGATTACCGTAGTATTAGCTTTTTCGAAAGCAAAGATAATAATTGACATAGGCCTAGCCTCACATGTTAGCATCACTGAATATATGCCCGAGGCATATTAAATTCGTCGTACTAATTGAAACTGAAGTTCATAATAACTAAGAACCTATAGTTCATAATATACTAATAAATTAAAACATGAACTTTGCATGTTGAAAACCAAAAGTTTCACATGATTAATCTGATAATTCTCTGTCTTAGAACTCGATGTTCTTATTTAGTTTCTTGTGTATTTATTTTATCGAAGGCAATAATATCTTATTCCCTCCATACAATATCAAATATGAACAAACTTGATTTTACTGCATTGGATGTATCTGGTAGAAAATACTTGAGGTAGGTCTAACAATCAAGCTGACGAAGCTGATAAAACAACCACTATGAGTTTTATCGGAAATAATATGCCTAATGCACTATATAATACCTCGTTGAAGAGGATCTAGGACTCTTTGGGTTTCTCTTGAGGAGTGTTTTGACAATCAAAAACTGATTTACTTGCCTAAAGCAAGGCAGGATTGACAAAGCCTCCACATGTAGGACTTTGAGTCTAGGAATGAGTATAACTCTAAAATTTGTAGAATTTGACTATTCCTTAAATTCTACAAGGAGGACTTGAGTGAGGATTCTCCTGGGAAAAACTTTCTCAACTTTCCAGGCCTCTAATATACTCTTCGACAACAATAAAGAGTGAACCTTGACCAAGTTCTCAAATTTGATAACTACCATATTGCTCGCTAAAAAAACATATATCTTCTGATGAAAACCCATCAAGATTGCCCTATTGACACGAATGGCATTCCTTTGTCGGAAGCAAATGAAGGATATTCTTGATGCCAAAACCAATGAGGTCGGGATAGCGGCTGCGACAATATAGGCAATCCTAAGCCCATGGAAGATGTATAAATCAAGGTCAAAATCGTGCTTATTTGTCTCCCAATATCGAAAAATTCAAGAAGAGGAAGAATGATTCTTCCAACTTGTGTTACCATTGTGATGGAATGACCATCGGTCTCGCATCTTTTGTCCGTTGTGATTCTGTCGGTGTAGTTAATAAATACCATTTACGTTAACAAGAAAGGGAGACTAATATTTCCAAGTTGATTTTTGGAAAATAGATAACTTCAACCCCATGAGGGAAAAATAGACATACAAAGCCTCGATGTGCCAAAATTTCCTATATGTTTCTTTTAAATTTTATTTTCGAATTAAATTATTTCTTTAGTTTGGATATTATTTATTGTTGGATAACCTTTTCTTTCTCGGATATTGGATTGGATTTAATTTTATGCATGTGACAAATTAAATTGATTTGTGCTTAGGTATCAAGTAGAATGTTAGAGTCTGGTCAACAATGTGATTACACGTACTATTCTCCATGAACCAAAATATTTTTCTAGGTTTACCCAATACTTTGACAACCCAATCAGAACCATCCAACCTTAAAGGGGGGCACGATATAGCCAATCTCTTGTTGTCTAATGGTTACAAATTTACCTTTAAAGAGACTTTATATTTTTCCCCATTCCAATAAAATATTGTTGAGTTTTATGGACATTTGGAGAAATAATTATTATACTAAAATCACTTATGAAAATATAGTGGGGTACCTTTGCATAATTCCAATGCACAAACATATAGCGTATAATGGAAAAAGATGACTCGCCTTCCAAATGATTTATATCCTACAACCATTCGAGCAGTACATGCCTGTCACATGACCGACCCTTCTTTGACTAAGATAAGCACGTTTATGCTCTGGCATGATTGTTTGGGTCACCCTGGTTGAGATATGATGCATCGTAACCTCAGTTCTATACATAGGCATCACCTTAGCCGTAGGATCTTACATACCTTAGCGCACTTTGCCACACATGCTCATTAGAAAAATTAAATATTATAAAACCCTCCCATGTAAAGATCAATTTGGATCCTCCTTTTCTATAGTGGATTCAATCAATATGCATATTATTTTAAAAAATTATTGTATTGGTTGATGCATCGATTTGCTGGTTATATATATATATATATATATATATATATATATATATATATATATATATATATATATATATATATATATATATATATATATATATATATAGTTCTCCGCTCGAAGTACTGCATTTGCTGAACTCCTGATGCAAACAATTATGGGCTCACCACCTAAACTATCCAATAAAGTTCATAAGAGTTGATAATGATGAAGAATTTACACTAAAATAATTTGATGATTATTGCATGTTGCTTGAGCTTAGGGTTGAAGTTGAACATTGGGTTCATGTTTATATCCAGAATGGCCTCGCAAAAGCATTCATTAAGCGCCTTCAAACAATATCAAGAACTTTGGTGATACGGACCAAACTTCCTTCGTGAGGCTATGCAACTCTACATACATGCTCACTTGTTATACAGAGGCCCGTTGCCATCCAGCTTTATTCGACGTCATAGTTGGTAACTGGGTACGGATTGTTGGAGTCCAGTCTAGATTTGGTAGTGAAATATTTGTGAAATCCAAATCTAATTAAATATTTGATTTGATTAGATTTGGATGTCTATAACTGATGTTGTGCTATTTTAGATATAATATTATTCTTATTTTAGGAAATTCTATTATGATCTGAAATAGGATGTTGATAGAATATTTTAGGTATAATATAATTTCTATTTTATTAGGAAATTATATTATGACCTGAAATATGATTTTTCTCATCCTATATATATGGAAGCACAAAGCACAAAGCACAGCGCAAAGTGGAGATTTGGGGTGCTCGTCCACAAGAAAATCTACAAGAAAGTCTGTACTTTGCTCTTAGGACTTCGCTATCCAAGACAGAAGAAAGAAGAAGATCTAATCAAGGAGTTGTCAACTTCAGTTAGGGAGATTGCTATTGTAGAAGCAAAGAATTTTAGGCGCATCTATAGGCCAGAATTCCTATGCGCTCAAACCGACCATACGACCAACTCAAATATGCCAGGAAGCTTAAACAGATACTTGGCATATCAAAGAAAAGTACAAGTTTAAAGACATTGAAAAGAAGGCTTTTATTTCATATGAAAGTATATTACATATCTAAAGAAAGGCTTTACAAAAAAGAACTTCTACAAAAAGGAAGATCCCAAAGCTACAGCCAGGCGCAGCAACTGCCATACGTCCCATGCCAAGTGCATCATCCGTCATATGCATCACTTTGATGTCTCATCCAGGCACATTGTCTCGTCATTAAGGCGCAGGCGCATCAGCACCAATCAACCCTTGTATAGCAGGAGGAGGAGCTCTCCTAGCTCGACAAGGATCGTGGCACGATGTCCCGATCTTCGGAAGCAACAGGCACACTTGGCAGCCTGTGGCTCTGCCAGCATAACGAAAGATGGAGCACGGCAGCCCCGATCTTTGGATGCAACAGGCACCATCGGCCTGTGTCAGGACTCGACGATCCCGATATTTGGATGCAACAGACACTATCACAGGAGCTCAGAGCGACAGAAAGACTGGGGCAATGCATCTTCACCCTTAGGAAAAGCTCGTCTTTGGCAGTTCACCAAGCGGAGCTCCGGTCAAGTTCATCTTTATATTGAAATGAAGAATGAAAGCAAAGATTTCCTTCCGGTGGCAATTTATAAGCACGGGCAGCCTACATCCGAGTGCCAAATATAGTGCCCCATTCCTACATCGTGTCCCGTTCTTCGTCCACAGGGTGCGCGAGAAAGGAACATTATCGCTACCGATTAAGTCAGAACCGATAGGTCGGGATCGATCGAATCGGTCGAACGGGAACGGTTGAATTAAGATCCATTCTCCGTTATGGAATGGCTTCTTCGGAACAAAGTCCCATATTCAGCGGGTTGCGCCTCAAGGATTGACTCTGCGGCTGAGTCGGGAGAGACCTTCCGTTGCTCTGTTTTTTATACCGCTTGTATTGGTTTTGGCTTTAGTTTTCTAAATGCATTTTCGTGAATATTTTTGATTGTTTTCATGGCTTGCATTTCGAACTCGCATTTTCTATCAAACTTCTTGAATAATACAGTTTTCTAATCGGTTGCTTGTGCAATTTTAGGTAATCGCGTAGGCGACGTCTAGCGCGACCAATAAGTTCTCTCATATCAAGCAAACTCAAGGTGAGTGGCTGACCCTTCTTCCTTCGAACCTCTTCTCTAATACATTATCAATACTAGACATGTGTTAGGCTAGATGTAATGTTACTCCATGAATGATATCCCAATAAACGGTTACACGATGCCTCATGTACACGAACTATAAAACTGCTTGCAATTACCATATTATATAGAACCGTGCTAAGAAAAAGACGAATCGATTAAATGAATGTCGCAACAATACCATGTGCCTTAAAATAATGGTTAACTTAGCACGGTCATGGACAACTTGTCGACAAGGGCAATTGTTTCTTCGGATGGTATCCCGAGGCCACGGGACCGTTTCGGCCTAGGAAAAAATACAGATAGCTATGCTGGATGCATGCCACGGTAGGCAGTGGCTTTCAACGGGGCTCGCTACCTACGCTGAAGGACCTCTATATACCAAGCTATATGTCCAGGATGGCTTATCATGCCAGTGACCTTCATAAATATACTCTTTATGTTTCCTTATTAACAACATGACAGGAAAGAACATGGTAAGTTTACGTTGCAACGACATGCTCTGCGGGGGTAAGACATATCGTCGTTATACTGTTGTGCCTTCAAATATAGGTTTGAATTGACTAGGATGGCTAAAAAGTTCACTAAGCATTTGCATGCACATTCACTTAACTTCTTTAGCAAATGAGAGCACGGGATTTAAATTACCATGCACCAGTACAAAGTGTAATGTACTAACCCTCGCTCTTAACAGGTACCCGGAACCAGGATAGCGTGCCAAGGGACTGAAGGCGACGCTCATTTCTTTTGACGCCTTGCTTGCGCGAAGGCTAACTCTGCAATATTTTGAAGATTCCAACTCAACTGCATCATGCAGTGCCAACTCTCACCGATCCCAGGTCTTAGAGAGTCATTTTGATGTTTTGTATAAAGGGATGTAAATGTATGTAATGACTATCTCATCGATGTCAGTTGTAAGCCCGAGAGACCTCTTTTATACTCGAGTCTATAATATAACTTATTATCAATAAAAATACAAGTTTTCTTCTCTACATAAATGTGTTCAGTTTCGGATAACCTTATGATCTGTCTTGTGTGAGCGCAACTTAGGCTTGTACGGCATCACGCCCAGGGGACGACTATCGATTCTATCGAATCGGGACATGACACCAAATGGCCAACATTCTAAATTTCATGAAATAAATTTGCATTAATAACAAATACATCCGTCGCCTCGTATTCGTCTAAATCAAGGCATCCATCAATGCTTCGAAGAACCCAGCAGGCGGACCAAAGAGGATGCGACACATTGGCAGATGTGCCATCAATATCATGCGCTTCCCATGAATGCGTCCAGCGGGCCATAGCCATGCGTCCAGATTGGCACTAACCAATGCAACCCTCTCCATCAAATATTTAATGCTGAATGACAAAGACGACAACGCATTCTAAGAGTCGTCCAATCAGCTGTACAGAAAATGAAGCACCGCTGATGTCAGCACTATCATTACACCTGGGGTCGACAACGTGGCAGACAGATCATTCATATGCGCCTCTTGGCCATGCACCAAAAAGACGACATTCATCCCAGTGGTCATGCACTTCCCGGCTTACTTCTGATCCCAAGCAACAGAAGACAAAGCTTTGCATGTGCCTCAAAAGCTATGCGCCTGGACTTGTCCATGGCTCCTAAAGATCATGAGACCAAGTCGCCTCCCCTGCGCCTGATTCTAGATGCACCCTGATGTGAAGCTCTACATGTGCCTCAAAAGCCGTGTGTCCAGACTCGTCTATGATGCCTAAAATTCATAGAGTAAGTCGCCTCCATGCGTTCGATCCTAGGCTCACCCCGACAGAGCACACTCCTTCAAAACTAAGATCTTTGAGCCACAGGCATACGCCACGCGTCCCTTGAATCAGTTCTATTCAAAGAATGGGTGCTAACCACCCAAGATCTCAGCAATAACCAAATCTCCGTGACTGCCACGTGTCAGCTCCATCACAGCCTAGTGTAGTAGTCCAGCAGATTCAGCTTTAATCCAGGGTGCATCAACCATGCGCCTCCGCCAGCATCAGCCACGTGGCGTTCCTACGCCCAAGTGCATCCGACATATGCACGCATGAGCAGCCAGCCTGCTATCTATAAATAAAAGGATCATTCCTTCACCCAACATACACAGGGACGGACATATATACACACGGAGAGATATACAGGCAGACTGTTATATCCACGTATAGATGCCAGAAGAGACACTTAACATCCGCTTCTCCTTGCAGCACTCCGGCATCCAGAGCAACCTAGACCTTCAGAGTGTTCAAGATCATCGTTAGATCGTCAACGGAGTTAACGTATTACCACTCGCCCCATCGACACAGTGTAGGAACGAAATCGTAAAGTAGAATACTCTAGAGGGAGGGTGAATAGAGTAGGCAGCAGAATATTGCTAATTAAAACTTGTTAGCAGTTAGATCACATAAATAATAATAATCACAAAGTAATAACTGTAAAGAAAAGAGTGATCAGAAGGCAAACGTAAATACAGAGATTTATACTGGTTTTTCTCTTGTGAGGACTAGTCCTGTCGGAAGAACTCTAGCTTCCAGTTGAATCCACTATTGAAAAATTCTGCAAGTTTTTATACAAAGTCCTTGCAACTTCTACAGACGCGAGCTTTGATATGAAGAACTTGACCAACTTCAGTTTTGAAGAGTCTTTCTTCAATCAAGCCTCTGATTACAATATCTCTGAAATCTTCTAAACCGTAACGTACCGACAAATTGACTAAAAAATTGTAACTGGCTTGGAATTTGAAAATAAAAGCTTTTTAAAAACTCTTTGGAAGAAATGTAAGCTTTAGAAGAGAGAAGATGAAAGTGAATGAGTGATGCTAAAAGATCAGAATTCCTCTCTATTTATAATTTTTCCAAAGACAGAACTCTGACAGAATTCGGATAGAACTCTTTGTAACAAACCGCAACTCTGGTCGAGTTCTGTCAGGGTTGGTCAGGTTTAATTTTATGAAAAATATTTTTGGCTTTTTGAAAAATCCTTCAGAAGCTTTTTATAAATAGCAGATATTTTTTAAAAACATAGGTAATTTTAAAAACGATAGGTCAGTTTTGAAAAACGACTTCGGATAGCCTATTTGCCAGTACGACTTGGTGTACAATGTATTCCTAGACTCAATAAAAATAAAAATTACATTACGTAAGAAAATACAGCCTTGAGTGGCAAACATAGCTTCTGTCTTGAACTGAGTAGATATCCAATCTTGATCAGTGTCCAAAACGTCTTTTGTAAACATCTGATTTTTTCGTATATCGAGACATAGTTTGATAAATTATTAAAATCAGTTTTGACCATGACCAATGGGCCAACAATCTCCTCCATTTTGATAATTGACAAACCTGATCAATATAATATCTTTGGTCTTTATCAAATCAAAATTGTACCGAGATATATAAAAAATTATTCATAACCTGTATCCATGAAGATGTTAGATCTTATTTCTCCCATGTTGTCAATTAGCAAAATAATTACAAAGGAGAAAGCTCCCCCGCAATATATGCATAAGTAACAATCAGTAAAGAAACACAAAAAATATGAATAAAAATATTCAACACAGGCATGGTATAAATATCATAAACAAAAATAAGAATAATTATCACAGATAGTTTAAATAGAAGCATAAAGAAAGATAATGCTATAATATCTAAACTAAATAAAATTATGAACTGAATAACATGCTAAACTGAAGCATAGAACACGTCCATCAAAAAGTCACAAATCATAACCACATAACTAATAAGAGTACTGATAATATCTTGGAATGTCGGAGCATTTTCAAGTAAACAAAAGACAGAATCATTAGTCTCAAAAGTATGACAACTCAAAAATCATCCTCATCCTCATCGTCATCATCTGCAGTGCCAGTATGTCCACCATGTCCGGATGGACCAGCTCCAGAAGTGCCAGCTCCAGAGGTATGTGGAGTAGTACTAGAAGTACGATACCAATCGTAAGCGTTCTCTGGCCGGAACAGAGAGTGGAACGCCTCATCATCAATGAGGTAACCAGATACAGAAGGGTCTCTAGGAAAAGAGCTAGCAGAGTGACCCGTCTGAGCAAATCTGAGATTGGCAAATGAGTTGGCAATAGCCTGAAACCGAGTCTCATCACGAAACTCATGTTCCATGGAAGTGTCAACAAAGAACGTCTGCAGATCTGATAGGTGCTGATGAATATCCTCAAAAGTCATAGGATAAGACTGAGGAGAAAACAGGTACAGTAGGAGCAGGTGCAGAAGGTGGAGGAGCAGTGGCAATGCTACGACGAGAAAGCTTGAGTAACTTGGGCTCAGGGTCCAGAGCACAAGTGGATTAGTCTATGTCAAAACGCTGAAAAATGCATGGGATAAGAATCGCATAAGAGAGGTTGAGGTCTCTTTTACGACATCTACCATCATCTGAATGATAGTCTTAGGGGCAGAAAAGAAAATCCCCTTAAGAATGTGATATAGGGTAGAAAGTTCTAGTACAGTGACATCATTTTTTGATGTGGATTTGGAAAGTAGAGTGGAATAGATGATGCGATGTAACTCGTAGTTAAACAAGTTCAAGTTATTGGCCTTGAACTTTCCAGGACGAGCACGTACGGGCGCACAAAGCTCATTCTTGAAACTAACAGGAGTCATGCCCTCGAGAAAATTGAAGTCAATGATGTCATCGTGTGGAGCACCTTCGTTTGGAATACTAAGGCTTTCCGCTAGCAACACATCATTGAACTCGATATCGATCCCGCCAACATGAGTTCTTGCGGTAAAAGTGTCTAATACGAAGTTACAATAGAACAATCTAAGGGCATTAGTAGCTATAGAAAATTGTAGGGTAACAAGATGGTGTAACCCTAATGCCTCAAACAAGGCACGGTGATCAGAAAATACAGTCCACTTAATCGGTACGTCGGTGCATATAGTACACATAACAAAATCGGCATACCAAAGCAATGCTTGGTCATGAATTTTGATGTAAAACTTATCTGATGTGCTGTCATCCGATTGGACCGAAGAAAAGAGAGAATCCATGTTTGGATCAGAAGACGATGCCTCTTCACTGGCATGGGTCTTCTTTCTCTTAAAATGATTGAATTCCTTAGACATTGTTTCCCAAAACTAAGAAACCCTACAAATTTAAAAGTGGAGGAGAGAAAGAATTATACCTTCTGAAAATCAAGTATGTTGTAGAGGACGTGATTCTCCGCACGAATCCAAATTTTAGATGGAAATATCCATGTGGATTGGAAGAGAAGGAGTGGAGAATACCTAGGATTTGGGGTGTTCTTCGGCTGTTGCTGTGATGAAGATGAATTGGTTTGGAATGCATATAGCACCAATATAACTCTGACCGAATTCGGACCGAACTCGGGCCAAATTTGCCTAGGGTTCTCCTGATTAAATTTTTTTTTTGTGGGCCATGTCCTTTTCATCAACTCATTTAAAATATTTAATTCAAATTTTAGTAATTTTAAATTTTAAATAATATAATTATTATTACTTTATAAATTAATTTTTTTTACTCGGCATCTATTTCAGATTAGCTGTAGGAGTCCTTTTCCAGCTAACGGAGGTTTACCGGAGAACTCTTAAGTACCGCTTTGCTTCGACCGTAGTCGTGGTGACAGACATGCTATTTTTAGACTTGTCTCAAAAATATTATTGAGTATTGAATAAATTAATTAATAAAATAATATTAATTAATATTATTGACATCTAAAATTCCTAATTCTCGACGTAAATAATTGAAACGATCTTCCGCTAGAGATTTTGTGAATATGTCAGCCAATTGATTCTGTGTGTCTATATATACAAGGTCTATATCTCTATTTTGTTGATGATCTCTAAAAAAATAATGTCGAATCTTGATATGCTTAGTACGAGAGTGACATACTGGATTCTTAGTCAAATTAATAGAACTAGTGTTATCACAGAAAATGGTTATGTGTGTGAAATGCAATCCATAGTCTTCTAAAGTTTGCTTCATCCATAAAATTTGTGCACGTCCTGCGGCGATATACTCAGCCTCGGTTGTTGATAATGCGACATAATTTTATTTTTTGCTAAACCAAGAGACTAGAAATTTTCTTAGAAAATGATATGTGCCGCTGGTACCTTTTTTGTTTACTTTTCATCCGGCAAAATCAGCATCATAATAACCGGTTAGGTCAAATGACGTGGTTTTGGGATACCATAAGCCGACAGAAAAGGTACCTTTAAGGTATTGGAAGATACGCTTAACTGCGCACAGATGTGATTTCTTAGGATTGGTTTGAAAATGTGCACACAAACAAACACTAAACATAATGTCTGGTCGGCTAGCAGTTAAGTACAGTAAACTACCGATCATACCTCGATACTTACGTATGTCGTCGGATCTGCCTTGTTCATCAATATCAAGCTTGGTTGAAGTCGCCAATTGGAGTGCTAAGTGGTTTGACTGCTTCCAGGTCGAACTTCTTTAATAGATCTTTTGTGTACTTTGCTTGATTTATGAACGTCCCATTATTGGTTTGTTTGATTTGCAGTCTGAGAAAGAATTTCAGCTCTCCCATCATGCTCATCTCAAACTCATTCTGCATACACTTTGAAAAGTCTTGACAAAGAGATTCATCAGTGGATCCAAAAATAATATCATCTACATAGATTTGAATTAAAAGAATATTGTTATTCAAAGATTTTATAAACAGAGTAGTGTCAACCTTTCCTTTTGAAAAACCGTTGTCAAGTAGAAAAGAGCTTAGAAGATCGTACCAAGCACGAGGGGCTTGTTTTAAACCGTATAAGGCTTTCTTCAACTTGAACACATAATCAAGATTTTTGAAATCAGTAAAAACCTGGAGGTTGAGCTACATAAACTTCTTCTTTTATAAACCATTCAAAAATGCGCTTTTAACATCCATTTGAAATAACCTAAAATTATAAAAATATGTAAATATACATAACATGCGAATGGATTCTAATCTCACAACTGGGGCATAAGTCTCATCGTAGTCAATACCTTCTTCTTGATTGTATCCTTGAGCTACGAGTCGAGCCTTATTACGAGTCACTAAACCATTCTCGTTCAGTTTGTTTCAGAATACCCAACGAGTGCCAATGACCAGATGATCAATGGACTTGGAAACAAGTTCCCAAACTTGATTTCGTTCGAATTGGTTTAATTTCTCTTACATAGCATCTAACCAAAAATTATCACTACATGCTTCTTCAATATTTTTGGGTTCAAGCTGTGAAATAAAAGCAACACAAGAAGCTATATCTTTATTAGAGGAACGAGTACTTACATTCTTGGTAATTTCACCAATTTCTAAGTCCTTTGGATGATCTGCCAAGAATCTTATTTCTTTTGGCGTAACCTCATGATTGCTTTTTCCGGCTTCTTTGCTTGAAAGTTCTGCATCTTTGTGTGAAGGTTTTACAGTAGCTGTACTTGGTGTAAGTACGTCTTCATTGTCGTCATCGTTTGAGTGTTGATTTAGTTCATCAAACTTGACATTAATTGATTATTCGATGATCATGGTTCTCTTGTTGAAGACTCTGTACCCTTGCTCTTTGCTGCATAACCTAAAAATATACCTTCATCGGCCTTTTTATCAAATTTATTCAGATTGTCTTTAGTATTAAGAATAAAGCATTTACAACCAAAAATCTTAAAATATGAAACAATGGGTGTTCTATCAAATTCCATAACTCATAGGGAGTCTTCTTCGATATAGATCGAATTAGAACCCTATTGAGAATATAACACGCTTGTATTGACAGCTTCAGCCCAAAAGTATCTAGGTAGACTAAACTGGTTCAACATGACTCTAGCTATTTCAGATAGAGTCCTGTTCTTATGTTCCACAACTCCATTTTGTTGTGGAGTCCTAGGATAGAAAAACTAATACAAATAACCGTATGTGTCACAGAATTGCTTAAACTCTGCATTCTCAAATTCACTGCCATGATCACTACGAATGCGAGTAATCATGAAAACTTTTTTATTCTGTACTTTCTTACAAAAGGTGATAAATTCTGACAAAGCATCGTTCTTGCGTGCAAGAAAATATACCCATGTGTATCTAGAGAAATCATCTACAATACAAATGCATATAACTTACCACATATACTAGCAATTCTACTTAGTCCAAATAAGTCCATGTGCAACAATTGTAGAGGTCTAGTTGTACTTACAGCGTTATTAGATTTAAAGGCGGATCGGGTAGCTTTGTTCTTTTCACGTTCTTTACATATCGTATCCTTCTTGAAAGATATGTCCGGTAAGCCGAGTACCAACTTCTTTGTGGATAGTTTTGAAATTGTGTCCATGTTTATATGACCGAGTCTCATATGTCATAGTTAACTTTCAATGCTCTTGGCCATCAAGCATCTACCTACTTTGTTAGCATCTTCTAACAGATAGAAAACATATATTTGTCTTTCCTGATACCTTCAAAGATAGTACTACCAGTTGAACTATCAAATATAGTACATTTGTCTTTGACGAAGTTAATGCCATAACCGTGATCAGCTAAATGGCTTATGCTGAACAGATTATATTTTAACTCGGTAACTAGACAGACATCTTTAATTACAGGATAGGGAGGTAACCGATACCGATTATGTACCTTCTTAAATTATTACCGAAGGAGACGTATCCTTCTTTATTCTTCTTCGACAGTATTGCGAATAATGAAGCATCATCGGTCATGTGTCGTAAGCAACCGCTGTCGAGGATCCATTTGCTTCTAGCATGTGAAGGGTATTCTACCTACAAAATAATTTTCAGATGAAACTCTTGGTACCCATTTCTTGTAGGGTCCTGACAGGTTAGTTTTTGGTATCCATGCATAAATATTTAAATCTACTAACTTTCTAATTCTACATGCAGAGGATATATGACCAATAAGACCACAATAATGATATTTTGCATGTTGAGTGTTGAAAGTTGTGTGAGGTGCATGATTGGTAGGTTTTAGTTTTCTAGTACAAAAAAATGCATGCCTATTAGTCTTCTTGGGCATAGGTTTGGTATGGTTTGGTCTGACAGTGTTTGGTTTGGGTGTGTTTCGATGATTCGGTAATTGACATTTGTTAGAATAGGAAGCAACAACTTCAGGCCGTTTTTCTAAACTAATTTTCAACTTTTTGGAGGTGTCATATAATCTAGTGTAGTCAGATGTAAGTGTTTTCATTCTGACTTGTGCACACTGGAGACTCTTTCTCTCCTTAGATAAGTCTTCCTTTAGCTGGATGATAGTTTGGTCTTTTTCTTCGGATAACTTGATAGTCTCGTGTAACAACAGCTTAATAGATGAAAGCTCACAAGACTCAATAGAAGAGTCATTATTTCTAACATCAGCTAGTTGGTCGGTAAGTCTTCCTATCTCACCTTTGTACTCTTTAAGTACCTTCTTAGAGGTTTCATATTTACTACGTAGTTTTCTGTAGTCATTTAACAGGTCACTGAAAGCCTCTCCTAATTGCTCAAATGTGAAATCATCATAAGGATCAAATAGAGGATTAGTGGTTACCTTATCGTAAGCCATCAAGCATACATTTGCAGCGTCATCTGATTGTTCATCTTCTGAATCGCTGACTTTACTTTCATGCCATATGCTTGTATTGGCATACTTCCTTGATGTAGATCTCTTTAGGTAGCCTTTGTCATATTTGCTGCTTTTTTGTTGATGATGATGCTGTTGGACAATCTTTCTTCATATGTCCTTTCTTCTTACATCCGTAGCAAATAGGATCTTCCTCGTTGTTGTTGCTGTTGCTATCTTTTGTTCTTCTGTTAAATATCATGAACTTCTTGAATTTTTTACCAGAAGAGCTTGATCTTCATAGTCAGATTCGCTATCGTCAGAATCATCTTCGACAGTTCTTCTATGTTGAGCCTTGAGAGCGATCGACTTTTCTGACTTCTCCTTTGGTATAGCATCTTTAAAATCTTGAAGTTCTAACTCGTGAGTGAGTAGCTTACCCATGAGTGTTTCCAGAGACATTGTTGAGAGGTCGTTTTCTTCAATGATTGCTGTAGCCTTTGGAATCCAGTTATTTGTGAAAGCTCATAGAAGTTTGCGAATCTTCTCATAGTTACTGTATTCCTTGCCTAATGAAAACAAAGGATTTACAATATCCAAGAATCTCGTAAACATCTGAGTGACATAATCACTTGGCTTCATTTTAAACGCCTCATACTCTTGAGTAAGTCTGCTGATCTTTGACTACTTGACTTGTGTTGTTCCTTCGTGGGTTACTTGAGAAGTTTCTACACTTCATTTGATGTTGTACAAGTTGACACCATGTTGAATTCAGTTCTGTCTAAAGTACAAAATAAATCGTTAATAGCACGTGCGTCAAGACTGGCCTTTTTCTTTTCATCCTCAGTATATTTATCATGGGGTTTATCAACTAAAACTCCATCAACAGTAATATGAGGAGGCTTTTTGTAGCCATCAATAACTATAGACTATAAGTCAAAATTAAGAGATTTTAAGAAGAAACTCATCCGTATTTTCCAATAAGTTTAGTTTGTGTCGTCAAACAGTGGAGGTCTATTTGTGGCTTGGCCTTCACTTGTGAATTTTACAGTTGCCATGTGTAATACTGTGATCTATATAACAATTAAAGATAACTGAATATAACTGCAATTTTACCTTGCTTTATCTGTATAACCTGCTCTGATACTAATTATAGGAACGAAATCGTAAAGCAGAATACTCTAGAGGGGGGTGAATAGAGTAGGCAGTAGAATATTGCTAATTAAAACTTGTTAGCAGTTAGATCACAGAAATAATAATAATAATCACAATATAATAACTGTAAAAAAAAGAGTGATCAAAAGGTAAACACAAACACAGAGATTTATACTGGTTTCCCTCTTGTGAGGACTAGTCCAGTCGGAAGAACTCTAGCTTCCACTTGAATCCACTATTGGAAAATCCTGCAAGTTTTCATACGAATCCTTGCAACTTCTACAGACGCGAGCTATGATACGAAGAACTCGACCAACTTCAGTTTGAAGAGTCTTTCTTCAATCAAGCCTCTGATTACAATATCTCTGAAATCTTCTAGGCTGTACCTTACCGGCAAATTGACTAGAGAATTGTAACTGGCTTGGGATTTAAAAATAAAAGCTTTTTAAAAACTCTTTGGAAGAAACGTAAGCTTTAGAAGAGAGAAGTTGAAAGTGAATGAGTGATTTTAAAAGATCAGAATTCCTCTATATTTATAGTTTTTCCAAAGACAGAACTCTGACAGAATTTGGACAGAATTCGGACAGAACTCTTTGTAACAAACCGCAACTGAAGGGAGACCAAGTTCAAAATCCAATGTTCACATAACGTTTACCTTGGCCGAACTCTGGCCGAGTTCTGTCAGGGTTGGTCAGGTTTAATTTTATGAAAAATATTTTTGGCTTCTTGAAAAAATCCTTCAGAAGCTTTTTGTAAATAGCAGATATTTTTCAAAAACATAGGTAATTTTAAAAATGATAGGTCAATTTTGAAAAACGATTACGGATAGCCTATCTGCCAGTATGACTTGGTGTACAATGTATTCCTAAACTCACTAAAATAAAAATTATATTGCGTAAGGAAATACAGTCTTGAGTGGCAAACATAGCTTCGATCTTGAACTGATTAGATATCCAATCTTCATCAGTGTCCAAAACGTCTTTAGTAAACATCTGATTTGTTCCGTATATCGAAAGAGAGGTTGATCAATTATTAAAATTAGGTTTGACCATGACCAATAGGCCAACACACAGTTCCCAGATAAAATAAAAGTGTACTCCTAGCACTACGTCTAAGTCCTACATTGTATACTGTTCTGTTTGTAATTGAAATACCAAAGTTTTAGTCAACAAAATCTTATTGCATTTTCGATGGCAAACAGCTGGCGACTTTGCTGGGGACGTCTTTCTTCTCCAACGAGAAAGTTGTGTCGTAATCTGACGACATTAAACTCGGCTCCTCCTACAAAATACTTGTGGTGCATCTCAATCAATAGGCGTATGAGGAGTTCATCTCTGAAGGCAGCATGAGTCCTTCGAAGCAGCTGCCAAAGCTGAAGAAGACTCGCCAAGTCTGGGTGTGCAAGGCCGAGCGCCTGGCACCATCACTGAAGAGGATGCGCCACCGCAGCTGGCCCTTCCTGCTGATGCTCTCAGCAACAAGGATGCACCCACTGGTGCCGGCACATTTATCTGGGAAACACAGTGTTGACTGCATTCCCCAACTGTCTTTTTCCCAGCTGAAGAAGATGCGCCAATAAAGCAGAGGTACAACCAATCTTTAGCGCATGAGCTCTGGTGCGCAAGAGAGAACGTCTGTCTTCACCAGACTCACTCACTGTCATGGCGAGACACAATTGGATTCTGAGTACTATGCGCCTTCGCGGGCTAGTACAAAAAAAATCAAATGCAGCACAGGCCATGTGCCACGAACGTGCTAAGCCAACAGCAAACCAGAAGCATACGCTCAAAATTATGTACACTGCTGATGGTAAGCTGTACAAAGTCAAATCGGGCGCTCTGTGCCATAAATGAGTTGACTCTCAAAGTCCCTGTCCCACTTGGGCGCATCTACTGCGTTTCGAACCAAGTCTGACTGAGCAACTGCGATGTTGAGTCCATGCGCCCACCTGGGTGACGCGCATGAAGTGGACTCAAGTTGCCATAAATGCTGCTTTTCTACCAATGATCTGGGCGTATCTCATGCGTGTGAACAAGATCAGGGGGTACAACATTCACATGACCACTCTGGTGCTTGGCCTTTGCTATGTGCCTGATGAGGGTGTTAAAGTGAAACTTTTGCAACATGATTTTTGTAATGTAATCAGTCACAAACGCAGATCAGGAGAGCCGACCAATAAGCACAGTATGTCCCTCGCAGGGCACACATGTGCTATAGTCACCATTAATTGCTGTTGTTGCGAAACAGCAGCTCTACCATAGAGACAGTTCGTGTCTCAGCGACTACAATCTACGGTACCTATCCGACATCGCATCGGAAAGAAAGTGCCAATTGAAAATAAAGCGGAGCCTAAGATCGCTTCCTGTCATATTGTCTCCAATTCCCACTCATCCGTGAGAAAGACAACCACCAACTCCTCAGCCTCTGCATCCAAGACTCAGCTGAGAAAGAGCAAAATAGTAGCCCCGTCCCCAGGGGTGTACGAATGCACCCGAGCAAGGATCAAGGCCCTGGCAGAAGCAACATCCGGGGTAGTCAAGCCTCTGACAACCCTCCCCTCGAAGACGAAGAAGCGCTTTGACAAACTGACCCTGACGTAGCTGGGGCCAATACAAAGCCTCAGAAGAATAAGCCCCTCCACAGGAAAGTGAGGTCGAAAGCGAAGCCTCAACCGATCCATCCACTTCCACCCATGTCATGACAGCTTATATGGTAGGGGGTGGTGATGAAGGAGAATCAGATGCTCCAGCGCTAGACATCATACAGCGCATAGACACCCTAGAGGGGAGTCTAAAAACTCTATTTGTCTCCATGCAGATCCTGACCCAGGCGGTGTTCGACATTCGAACCACTCTGGCAAAGGCACATGTCTCCACCGGCCCCGACCCAGGGGTCAACGGAGAATCAAGTATACCCCCTCAACGGGTATCTTCAGGGGCGGAGCACCACATTGCACCGCGAACGTCAGCTCCCTCCAATATTCAACTTCAGGCTGTACCGCCTTCACCTTCTCTCAGCTCGACAAAAGCCTTGGCCGAGATGATCAGAGACCTGCGTGAATGCTTCGAGGCCCAAAACAGGCAGGAAGAACGCCAGAAGTTGGGGCTTCCTCAACCCTACCCTCTTGAGTGGAATAAGATAGTTTATCCTCCCAAGTATAAACCACATACACTGACGCCATATGACGAGAAAGACTCTCCTCGTTGATACTTGACCTACTTCCAGTCTCAGACGAAGCATCTCCCAAAAGAAGACGCCTTGCTCACGAGCCTGTTTGTCGGGGCTCTGAAGGAAGTCGCCTATGACTGGTACTGCAGTCTCCCTGACAAATCCATATCATCCTTCGATGATTTGGCACGCCTCTTCTTCGATCGGTTCTACGACGGAGGAAGAGACATGACCATGTCGTCTCTAATAGAAGTGCGACAGACTGAGAAGGAGACTGTTCGAGAATTCATCGAGCATTTCTGACAAGCATGCCTAAGGTTGCCTCCAGGCATGCCGAAACATTCACTTATCGACTCCTACAATATGAACATGATCCCCGCGATCAAGCTCTGCTTAACTCCACTCTCCCGCCCGATTGGAGTTCGTTGATCATTGAAGCAGAAGCTGCTGAGAAGAAGGCGCGTAACGCTCGCCTTCTGGGGGTTAACTTTCCCACCTTTGATGACAAAGGAAAACAACCTGCGACCAGCAGTAGCAGCCGCGAAGCAAAGGAAAAGCAGGCATTGACTGTCAACGTGTCTAATAGCACTCAAGGTCCTTCCCAGAGGCCTCCAACCACACCACGACCGAAGATGGTCTACTCCTTCCACGATGATGATACCTTACAGCTCTTCGAGATGCTGAAGCAGGACGACAAAATCAAATTTCCTGACAAAGTAGACAGAGTCGGCGACCCGAGGTATTATCACTACCATCGGTTCATTGGACATGCAACTAAAGACTGTTATATCCTCAAAGACTACATATAGCGCATGATCAATGCGAACGTCAACTCAGTCGATTAGAGGAGAAGACAATCTCGGCCAATATGGTGTCACACCAGTTCGGTACCTTACCGCCTACCACGGCTCAAGATGGCGTCGTCCCCATCCCAAAGGCGACAATGAAAGCAGTCAACCTTCCACCAACCTGTGACAACGTGGGTGGGCTCACACCACTCACAACATCCAAAGAGAGATCATATGGGTTCACCCGGATCTTATTCCAGAGCTGACTCAACCAGGGGTAACCTCTACGTCCAAAAGCAAAGGCAAGAAGGCCAGGTCTTGCCGAATGGTGACTTCCTCTCTTGAAGAAGCATTGCCCGTGCAAATGTATTAACAGCAGAACGCCCAGCCAGAGGAGGCTCCGTCCGAAGTGACTCCTCCTATCATCACCACTGCTGTCCAAGAAGAAGGTTCATCCCAACCTGTTGTAGCTGATAAACAAAAGCAGAAGGAGGCCCGCTTCGACAGGCCTATTCGAAAAGATAACACTCCGGGGTAAGCCAAGCCCCATAACTTTGACATACTGGCACAACTGGCCAGTGTTCCAACACGGCTTTCCCTATTCGAGCTCGTTCCTACCCAAAGATACTCGGGAGTCTCTCTGCGAAACTTGAAGGATGCCAAGTCTTTCATCAGTCAGGTCAAGCAGCTGACGACGATCCGATAGCATGTCACAGTACCATAATGTGGGGAGATCATCCCCAACATCACATTCACTCAACAGGATATGCTGCTCAAGAACAACAGGCACAACAGACCCCTGTATTACACATGGTATGTCGGTGCCATCAAAGTAGATCGAATGCAGATCGACCCTGGGTCTTCTCTCAGCATCATCCTCCGAACTCTACTTCAGATGTTGGGGATCCTGATGCATCGCCTGACAGCGTCTTACAATACCATCACTGCCTTCAACGCCAGTAAGAGTGAGCCGCTGGAAAAGATCTGCTTGAAATTTCACATCGACGATCTCCAGATGAAAGTGACTTGCTATGTTGTGGATGTAGACGTCAGCTACAACATCCTGTTAGGACGGCCATGGATACATGAATACATGGTGGTGCCATCCACCCTCCATCAATATATAAAATGCGTATCCACCAGCAGCAACATCTGAACAAAGTTTGCTGATGTCGATCCCATCAGAGGGATTAAAGCCTTCTTCACCGACGTTGATCTGTACAAATCAATTCATCTCGAAGATGAAGCCAATGACGCTGATGACGAATAAGAAGCTGAGGTCGAAGCTGACTCAGAGACGGACATGATAATCAATGCTCCCCTAAAAGTACGACTCAAAGTGAGGCCGCCTCAAACATCGACCCCTATGGTAGTCAAACTTCGCGGGAAGGCGACAGCTTCTCCGGGCCAGACATCCAATGAAACTCTGTTGAAGATACGCCTCAAAGGCAAGCCCCCTCAAGTGGAGGCTCCTCTCGTAGCCAAGCTACGAGGAAAAGGCTCCAGCTCCCGGTACACCAACCGAGGCTTCCCTCAAGGTGCGTCTTAAAGGCAGATCTTCTCAGTTGTCGGCACCCGTCAGGCCACAAGAGAAGACCTCGGCGTCCTTCTTACCCAAGGTGCTCCAGTTCTCAGATGAACAAGCTCCCTCTCCTTTCTGCTCCTGATAGAACTTGTAGAGTACATATCGGCTAATGTCGATGCTCCATCCCTCGATGATGTAATCTTCAGGACAAAATTCTGTATTTTATCAATAATAGAGTATCCTTCAACTATTTTAGTCTTCCACATTAGAATACCATGTACACTCTAGATAATGATCTACAGTCATTCAAACACAGATAACGACTGTGAGTCATATAATCGAGTCGTCCTGTACCAAGGAGTCTGTTACATAGTCCCACCTCGGAACAAGGACGAGAAGCCTATTATCTTTGGTAAAGTCGCACGTCACCAAGACCTCCCATCGACGGAGTCAGAACCCGACACCGACAGAATGCAAATATGCCAGTACAACGATTGATCTAAGTATCTCATCCAAAAGATGGGTTATAACTTGAAGAGCGGCCAAGGTCTGAACAATAGCAAAGGTCGACGCCTTCTCCTACGACTTCCAGTACCAAAAGGGAAGCCGCAAGACTACTATCACCATACCCGACGGGGGTAGGCTATATCACGCCTCCAACAACTTTCGAAGGATCAGAAGCAGAGGATGTCATACATTCTCACTCATCTGAAACTTCAATTTGGGACTCCGATACCAGCGTCGGCTCAGTCTCCAGGAAGGTGCTGTCAGCCAACTTAACAACCATACTTTCCATCGACGACAAAACCTCAGGGAATTTCCACTCTTGACGTCTGTCAAAAACATACTGCCTCTCCCCAGAGAGAGGATTAGTAGACTTGACCAAACCAAGTTCACACCCCATCTTTTGAAATATATGCTTTTGAAACCAGCCGTTTCGTTGCATTCTAACTCCAGTAGAAGAACAACCACGTCCATTTTACCTCTGAGTTGCTTCTCTACACCTCATCAAGCAGGATCCTGCACCATATAAGATCATGCTTAAGGTAATGTTTACCACGTCCACATCACCTCTGAGTAAATTCCATACAACAATCCCTGTTGTTGTACCATAGAACATCCACGTCCATATTACCTTTGAGTTGTTCTATAAACAACCACAGAGTTCACCCCTACCATGTCCATATTATTTCTGAGTAGGAAAACTCTACCATATTAGCCCATATTTACCATATCCACCTTACCTCTGAGTAAATATGTCGGTCCTCTCTTCCAACTTATTATCCGTACCTAACACCAAGGTACGCCAGGGATGATAAAGTCTATACAAATATTTTACCCCATTTTTGCCACGTCCATATATCTTTGAGTGAATGTGTCAGTTTCCTCCGTGAGTAACTTATTATCTGCACCCAGCCAAGGTGCGTAATAGATAATTGGTCCAAAAAAATCACAGAGAATAAACAAAGCAGAAAGTTTTTTATTTTCTTCAACTAAACAGAAAGTAAAAGATTACATCGACATCGAAAAAAATAAACTACATCTTTAGGTTTCTTCAGATCTCAGAAACACTAAGACAAAATAGGGACATTGACTTTATTCATATTCCCAAAAAGATTGCAAAGCAACCTACGAATCCTCACAACCAGGGATCATAGTTGCGTTGAGGCATGCACCACTCCCTCAGTCACTATGTATATGAAGGCTCAATCTGGTTGAGGTCTTCTGTAGGGACATGAGGGTCAGTCCCGATCTCTGACGGTGGCTCTTCCTTAACTTCAACCTTAGGAGCAACCTCTTCCTTGATGGTTATCGGTTCTTCCTTGACCTCGACCTTTGGTAACGCCTCATCCTTAACGGTCACCGGCACTTGTTTGAAGAGAGGAGGCGGTATCTCTTCCTTCACGAGTGACTCCGCCTTTGATATGGATACTGCAACAGAGTCAAAGAAAGTTAGCAAAAAGACTCAGAAGCTCAAAACAAGTATCTGAGGCGCATCAACAAATCTGGTGCATCAAAATGGGTCAAAACCTATGCGCACAGATAGAACCTCATCAAAAGCACACATACAGGACCGAGGCCCAGACGCATGCTTTAGCATCATCAGGACCTAAGTCCATGCACGTCAACAAGTGAAGCTTCAGCGCATCATTAGGACTTAAGTCCATGCGCGTCAGCTAAAAGGGCTTCGGCGCATCATCAGGACAAAAGTCCATGCGCGTCAGCCTAAGCACATCAACATGAGACGGCTCATCTACAGCTGGGTCACCCCAACATCACTGCAACAAAAACCAAGGTAAGAGAATACCCACCGAGCACTTCCGGGCGAACGTCGGCGTAGGTCGCCACGACGACAGAGACTTCCTCCGTATCGACCTCCAAGGGTTCCTTGCCTCGGCCCCTTCCTCGGCTAGTAGCACCGCCTCGGGGAGTCTTGGAGCTATCTCTCTAACAAAGAAAAAGGAGAAAAGAGCTCTGAGGAAGAATAAGGCTTTTGCAGAAAGTAGAAGAACCCTCTCTCCTCACAAGCCGCCTATTTGTAGGCTTAGCCTCGTATGTAAACCGATGAGGCGTGACATCAGCAATCAGTCGCTTAGGGTCTCGAGAAACCAACAGCTGCTTATCTTCAAAAGATCATCATTAATCTTTTCTAAGATCGAGATGTTGAAGAAGCATATGCCCTAGCAGTATGCGCCTAAGCATTAAGCGTTCTCCACAGCGACGCACAGAACGAATATACACCAAAAGAGCCATGCACCTAGGCGAAGGGCATGCACCCAAAGTCGTTAATTCACGTGCTTCTTATTCAAAGTATTCAAAATTTGCCAAGAAAGATTTAAAAACTTTGAAGGGGGTCTTGTAGAAGCATAAAATTTATGCGCATCTATAGTCAGAATTCCTATGCGCTCAAACCAACTATGCGACCAACTCAAATGCGCCAGGAAGCTCAAACAGATACTTGGCGCAACAAAGAAAAGTACAAGTTTAAAGACATTGAAAAGAAGAATTTTATTTCATATGAAAGTCCATTATATGTCTAAAGAAAGGCTTACAAAGGAGAACTTCTAAAAAAGAATATCCTAAAGCTACAGCCAGGCGCAGCAACTGCCATGCGTATCATCCGTCAGGCGTATCACTCTGATCTCTCATCCAGGTGTATCGTCTCGTCATTAAGACATAGGCGCATCAACACCAATCAGCCCTTGTATAGCAGGAGGAGGAGCTCTCCTAGCTCGACAAGGATCACGCACGATTCCCGATCTTCGGAAGCAACATGCACACTCGACAGCTTGTGGCTCTACCAGAATAACGAAAGACGGAGCACGACTGTCCGATCTTGGATGCAACAGGCACCATCGCATGTGTCGGGACTCGACGATCCCGATATTTGGATATAATAGACACTATCACAGAAGATCAGAACGACGGAAAGACTGGGGCAACGCATCTTCACCCTCGGGAAGAGCTCGAGTTCGGCAGTTCGCTAAGGCAGAGCTCCAGAAAGTTCATATTTACATCTAAATGAAGAATGAAAGTAAAGCTTTCCCTCTTGCGGCTATTTATAAGCACGGGCAGCCTACACCCAAGTGCCAAATGGCCAACATTCTAAATTTTATGCAATAAATTTGCATTAATAACAAATGCATCCGTCGTCTCGTATTCGGCTAAGTCAAGGCAACCATTAAAGTCTCGAAGAACACAACAGGCAGGCCAAAGAGGATGCGACATATTGGCAGATGCGCCGTCGTCAATATCGCTCCCTATGGATGCGCCCAGCGGGCCATAGCCATACGCTCAGATTGGCACTAAACAATGCAACCCTTTCCATCAGACATTTAATGCTGAATGACAAAGGCGGCAACGCATTCCAAGAGCCGTCCAATCGCTGTACAGAAAACAAAGTGCTGCTAATGTCAGCACTATCATTACACCTGGGGTTGGCAACGTGGTAGACCGATCATTCGTATGCGCCTCGTGGCCATGCGCCCAGAAGATGACATGCGTCCCAGTGGTCATGCGCTCCCGAACTTACTTCTGATCCCAAGCAACAGAAGACAAAGCTCTGCGTGTACCTCAAAAGCCATGCGCCTGGACTTGCCCATGGCTCCTAAAGATCATGAGACCAATTTGCCTCCCATGCGCCAGATTCTAGATGCACCTGAGGTAAAGCTTTTTATGCGCCTGAAAAGCCATGCACCCAGACTCGTCTATGATGCCTAAAATTCATAGACTAAGTCGCCTCCATGCGCCCGATCCTAGGTGCATTCTGACAGATCACTCTTTTTCGAAACTGAGATCTTTGAGCCATAGGCATATGCCACGCGTCCCTTGACTCACTTCTATTCAAAGAATGAGTGCTAACTACCCAAGATCTCAGCAATAACCAAATCTCTGCGACTGTCACGTGTCAGCTTCATCCATGTCCAGCTCAATAGTCCAAAATTCAGCTTCAATCTAGGGTGCATCAACCATGCGCCCCTGCCAGCATCAGCTACGTGGCTTTCCCATGTCCAGGCGCATTCGACATATGTGCGCATGAGCAGCCAGCCTGCTATATAAATAGAAGGATAATTCCTTCTTCCAACACACATAGAGACAGACATATATACACACGAGAGATATACAGGCAGACTGTTATATCCACATATAGAGGCCAGAAGAGACACTTAACGTCCATTTCTCCTCGCAACGCTCCGTATCCAGAGCAACCCAGACCTTCAGAGAGTTCAAGATCGTTGTCAGATCGTCAACGGAGTCAACGCATTACCACTCGCTCCACCGACAATTCTTAGATAAAATAAAATATACTAGGACTACGTCTAAGTCCTATATTGTATACTGTTCTATTTGTAATTGAAATATCAAAGTTTTAATTAACAAAATCTTGTCGCATTTTCGATGGCAAATAGTTACGGGTTGATGAGTGATCTCAATTGTAATCTTCTATTTTCTTCATGAGAGTGGTGAGGGAGTTGAACCTATTAGGGCAAAAGGTTCAACGTGAGTTCTGTCAATCTTGTAATTTCATCTGAGTTATTAAAGCTAGAATTTTTTTTAGGTGACGTACATGATCGCCATATACTTGTCTTCATCTTGTGCTTGGTGTCCGTTAGAAGAAAGTTGATTTTGATCAGGTGGATTGGCAAATGCTTCTATACTTGCCCAACAATTGGTATCAGAGCTTTGAAGGTTCTGACAACTATCTCTACGGAGCATATGAACACTCCTATGATCACCCTCACATGAAAAAATTGGACGATTTGGAAGCCAATAATGGTGGATCTACTCTGATGCAAGGACTTGCATGATCCGTTGGAGGACGACAGCGCAAAGCCAACGGACAAAGCTGTTGAAGATTAAAAACAACTGGATCAGAAGGCTGTTGGATTCATCCGCCAATGGTTGAATAATTCAGTATTTTACCATGCTGTATGAAAGGAATACGGTTGGAAACAAGACATTTATTATTCGCCAACTCGTCAACTCGAAGTACACGGAGGGTGTCCTGTGGCACAACATCTGACGCAGTTCAGGGTATCATCGATCAGCTATCTGCGATGAAGATAGTGATTGATGATGAGCTTCAGAACCTAATGATCTTGAGTTTTCTATCGAAAAGCTAGGAGATGTTGATGGTGTGGGTAGGCAACTCCGTGCCTGATGGAGTTGTCACAATAGAGGTAGTCAAAAGTAGCTTGTTGACTGAAAATGTCCAGTGTAAGCAAGTGGAATTGTTGCAGGAGTCTGCTCCGGTTACTTCATGAGGGAATAAAAGACCTAAGTCACAGGAGAGGACAGGAAAGAGTTCTCAAGATCTTGCGATTGTGGACCACAAGGAGGGATGCTATCACTGTGGCAAGAGAAATCATATCAAGAGAAACTACATGAAGATTAAAGCTGAGAAGGCCAAAGGCAATGACGATCAGAAGGATATCACAATATTTGAGATATCATCATCGCAGCGACTGACGCAGAGAAATCTTATGACATGTGACATGATGGCGACTGGATCATGGACATAGGGGTGTCGTATCACGCTACTCCACATAGGAGATTTTTTGTGTCATACCGCAGCGTCAGATTTGGACGTATAAAGATGGGCGACAAAGGGACGACTGTAGTTGTAGGTATCGATAATGTACAATTGACAATGAAGCTCGGTGAGAAATTCATTTTCAATGGTGTACGACATGTATCGAGTTTGCGCAACAACTTGATTTCGGTAGGAAGGCTGGCTGATGATGGTTGTCATAGTTTGTATTGGAATAAAGATTGGATACTTGCAAAGTATTTTCAATAGCTGGCTCGAGAAGATTTGTGTTGTGGCATGTACAGGCTCAAGCTGCTGAGCTATACAGACAAACCACAGACAACGGATGGAGGCTCGACGGTGTTCGATAGGAGGTAGATCGTTAAGAACTTGCTGTGGAGGGTCTTCTAGATGCTTTGAGGGATATGGAGGATTCGGTTCGTTGGGACAAAGCGACGGATGGTGATGAATCATAGATTGAGGGTCAGTCTATCAGTCCCATGACATTTGGCTGGTCTCCAATTGGGTTTGCTCTACGGATCCAATTTTGGCAATGGGTGGTTTGCCAAAGCTTTTTAGAGCGATATCGATTTCAGTAATTCAAAGCCAGAAAGAGATCAAGGTTTGCAACAAACTCAATCTGAGGCATGAGCATCATCATTCACACAGTTCAGAAGGAGCTGTGGGTCATCGATAGCATATACAGTGCATGATGTTCTGCTCGAGGATGCATGTGTATAGGGGAGCTTCAAGTTCGGATACGAAGGTGGGGAGGTTCAGTATTGGTGAGAAACCACACCATCCGCTTGGTTGGGCCAGCCAAGGATGAAGAAGCTCGTCGAAACGTTAACACTTTCCGGTGGAAGAAGAAATTCAAGGACAGAAAGCCGAGACTTACGGTGAGGCTGATCATCAGGGACTTCGATCTTGGTCGTGCCATTGATATCGACAGAATTCTAGTTGTACAAGAGGTGCTACGTATTGCAGCTAGCGTCGACGTAACGGTTCAGGAGCTAGAGACAAAAGAAGATGCAAAACAACTCAAGATTGAAGATCAGTGGTATAGGGGAGCAGGAACTCTATCGCGGGACGACAGACATGGAGTCCAGTTGAGGACCCATGGGGTTGATACCCTCTCATTAATCTGGAGGGGGATATTGTTGGAGTCCAGTCTAGATTTAATAACAACATATTTGTGGAATCCAAATCTAGTTAAATATTGATTTGATTAGATTTGGATATACATAATTGGTGTTGTGCTATTTTAGATATAATGAGATTTTTATTTTAAGAAATTCTATTATGATCTAAAATAGGATGTTGATGGAATATTTTAGGTATATAATTTATATTTCATTTGGAAATCATATTATGACTTGAAATATAATTTTTCTTATCCTATATATATGTGGTGAGGATGGAGGCACAAAGCACAACACAAAGTAGAGATTCGGGGTGCTCGTCCAAGAAAATCTAAGAGAAAGTTTGTACTTTACTCTTAGGACTTTGGCATCCAAGACAGAAGGAAGAAGAAGATCTAATTGAACAGTCGTCAACTTCGAGAGAGATTGCTACGGGTTGGTGAATGATCTCAATTGTAATCTTCTTTTTTTTTCCTGAGAGTGGTGATGAGGTTGAACCTATTAGTGCGAAGGGTTCAACATTAGTTTTTATCAATCTTGTAATTTTTATCTGAGTTTAAAGGTTAGAATTTGTCCAAGTTATGTACGTCACCGCCATATACTCTTCTTCTTATGCTTGGTGTCCGTAGACGGAGGTTGGTTTTGATCAGGTGGGATGGCAAACGCTTCTGCATGCGCCCAACACGGACCTCATGTTTCACAGTTACGTTGTTTTGGGTGTATAGTCTATGTGCTAATTGTGCCCCGTAACGTACCAAAATGGGCCCTCAAAGAAGATAAAAATCAAAATTGGTTATGATACACCATCAAATATATTCACTATTAGAGCCCTTTGACTTACGATCTCTATACGTAAGATTTACGAATAGTCACTTTGATGAGATAGTTTTTCCATCGTTAAGGGGAGATAAGAACATCAACGCCTGAAGAATGACATAAATTAAGGTAGTATTTGCCTACTATTCTCATCTTGATACCCGTATCGCACAATGTTATAAGGTGTGAGTAGAATTCTAGATCTCCATAGTGTAACACAAAATATGCCAGAGTGTCGTTCTCCTAGTTAAACGACGAGATCACACAATAGCTCAGGTGAACGTGTTTGTAAGGATAGACGTCGTGGCGCAAAAAGCAAAAATACTTGACGAAAATGATGTCGTTGGCGAACGACATGTCTTACGGAAAGTGAGATGGTACACAAGTGACAAGCCAATCTTCTTCCTTCAATTTGAAGCATGTACTCCTCAATTTAAAGGATTCTGTACTTCGATAAAGCAGGAGCTTGGCACCCCTCGAAACCTGTCAATATCTCAACCATTCCAACTCATAAGAGTATTCGAATTATGGAAGCCGACACCCAGAGAGACGGAAAAAGTCAAACATTGTAAGGTTAAGGCGGATAGAGCAGTTTCAAACCTCTTTATAATATATTAGTCTACGTACGAAAAGAGAAAAAAAAAATCTCTCATTATTGAAAAAAATAGGTAGAAAATTAAATTATATTAAATGTTTAAGTATATTTTAATATATTTATTAAGATTGTTTATAGATATATTTAAACTTTGAATATAGGTTTTGTTAATACCATGTAGTTAGTTTAAGTGATTTGTATATTGAATATATTTTAGTTGAATTTGCTATAGATATGTTTATAGGATTTTAGACATATGTTTTAAAAGAATTTTAAGATTTCCTTTTTTAGGTAAGGGATATAGACACGGTAGTAGTTAGAAGGATTTAGTTTTTTTTTCTTCTTCTTAATTATATGAAAATTTATATACAGCTCTTTGTACCATTTTCGAGCCTCATTAGCATCCATGTTGCCCCAGTCCATGCTTTGGCGCCTTCAACATTGCCCATCTGGCACCAATATTGTAGCGTTTCTCATCCATCGCTGCCTATTTGTCATCCCTCGCCACTGCCAATCCAGTGTTTATGTGTTTTGAGAGAGGAGATTGCGTACACACTGAACAACATGCTCAGGGAAGGAAGGGGAGGTGGAGGAGTAAAAGTAACCTATTGTCCATGATAAGCTAGCACCAACAAGAGGGTTAGAGTAGCAAAAATATCATGATAGCAAGGTGAACACATCAATCAAATTAGTACAATATAGCAAGCTGACAGAGTGCGGAAAATGGTTAGGTGCAAATTAGTAATGTATTGTGAGGGGCTCATTGATGTTGAATCTTAATCTTGAGGTGATACATGGAAAGCCACATCTAAGGTTGTGATGTGGCCTTTCGACTTGTCCAAAGTAGCAAAAGCAACAGAACCCAAAATCTGAAGTCGTTATCCTCATCTTAGTTCTCCATGTCTCTATCATCTAAGTGACTAATTATATGCTAAAATTACGGCTAACTTAAACTGATCATACCAAGCTCAGTTGATCAATCTCAATGTTTTATTGCGAAAATGAGAATACTAAAATAGATATGTGGCAACTCATTGAAAGATATGATAAGAAATGAACGCGTGTTCTTGGAACGTTTGAATTTATGTCAATTGAAGATAAAGATGAGAGAGAAACTGTCTTAGCTGTGTTTAAATAATGTGCAGTGTAGACATGCTCTAAGGAGGAGCGATAATATGGTAGTTAAAACGAAGAGAAAATATATGTTTTCTCTAAGGAGGAGAAAACATGCTCTAAGGAGGAGCGATAATATGATAGTTAAAACGAAGCTGCTAGGATTGAAGTTTAAGATTGTTAGTTTGAAAGAAGCTTATGTTTTCTCTTATTGGCCTTAACAGAGTTAAAAGGAAGAAAATTATTCAAACAACAGAACTTAAAATTTTGGGACAAAGGCGTTGTATATGTTGTAGGCATACAACAAAATAATTTTTTTTACATGCATATTTTTCTCAAAATTTAAGAAGCTTAAGATTGTTAGTCTTTGGAATGAAATCTTGGTGAATGATATTTGATTATTGATGCCAAATGAAGGAAAAGTTTGAGAAGTTTTTTTTTTTTCTTTATCTTTGTGATGGAGAGTTTTTTTAGAGCAATGAGGGAAGTGTTGAGAGTCATTGCAATTCCATTTTCTTTATAGTGGAACTGGGTCACCATCGTCCGTGAAGTAGGCATCTTGGCCGAACCACGTAAATTATTGTCTTCGTGGTTGTGAATTTTCTCTGAGGCATTCTTTGATTAATTTCTTGGGTTTATTTCCGCTGTGCCCCAACACCAAATTATTCATCCTCAATTATTATTGTTTAGACAATGAAGTTCACCCTCAGTAACTTCTGTACTTATGATGATTCTTGTAAATAATTGTGAGATACCTTGCTGGCCTGCTAGGAGTTTTTTAATTACCATTCATTTTGACTATTTTGGGATCTCTTTATACTCGGAACTAGAATAAATGTAACCCAGCAATATAGCCAGTAATTAATTCTTAGGGTTTCAGCAAAGACCTGTTAAGTTTGTAATATTAATAAGCAAGACTATACCAAACCCTTAATCTTGATTATAATGAGTATCCATAATTATCACTGTAATTGCAACTAAGATCTTCTTAAGAGTGTGTGCATACTCTTGGAAACTAGAATCAAGTAAAACACAGGTTAGAGTATGCTTGAACAAGTACATCATTTTGAGAGTAGCCTCAACACAAAGTACCAGTTCTAATGCTCAGTCCTAATAAAATGGCAATGGAGTTACCCTCATAGTAGGAAGCTGGGAGTAACACTGTGTCAATTCTCATATACATACAATTCAAACTGTTCGCTACTTGATGTCGTCTCCATATGAGAATATGAATTACTTCTCTAGATTTCTTCGAAATTCTTAGTTAACATCATAGACACTGCAACACCTAAACTATTAGTGTAGAAATGATCCAATTTAGTTCATAACTCTTAGGCTTGATCAGATTAATAACAACTTCACATATATGGTAGGTTTACTTCGACCGAGTGTTTTGTTTCTTCCATGGTTGAATTCCAATCTGAACTATATTGTATCTCAAAAGCTTTCATCATGTGATTGCAGGATATAAACCTCAAGTACTTCAATTCATAAACAAATGAAAGCTCTTCTCCCTTTCTTATGTGGGACTATATATAGCACTTGATATTGCTATGTTAGCTACAAGAAAACATATTACAAATAACACCTTGTGGTTAATATGAAAATTAGACGAAGTTAACATGTATGAAGTGAACACCAAAGTTTATAAGAAAACTCAGACTTCTCAGAAACTTATCTTCACTGTCTGAGAGCAAAAGTTGGTACTGTCATGTTAAACACTGATCATATGGATAACATCAAAATTTGGCTTTGTATCCTTTGTTGCATGAATACATGAGCACATTAAGATCAATGACAAATATTATGGAACAAATAGTCCTGAAAAAGTGATCAAAATATAAGACAAATATTAATCAAAATACCATTATGTACCAACTTGTTCCTGCAATCGATATCTAGAGAAAATCTCAAGTTAGGATGATCAATGTAAGAAAAGTCATATATACCTATGACAATTTTTTTCACTCTAGAAGTTGTATGATCATATTGGTCATCATAAAACCATCAACACAAAGTGAGACATGTATTCTCACTCTATGCAATTGCGACACTGTGCTCAATTCTAGAATACAATTAACCTTTGATATCTTGAGTATGTATCATCAATTAACATCAAAATACAAAACAAATTAAAAATGCAAAAGGAACTTGGGGAGGAGACATAATTTTTGAACAGGAAATTACATATAGGGGGGTGAAGTTAGAGAAAATTATAGAAAAAGGGGTAAGTTTAGGGAAATTATAAGTAGAGGGACGTGACAACATCAATAATGGCGTCAACAAATTGGCACCATGTCTGGCGCCATTAGTGATGGCGCCAAGGGGCCGGCCCCCCCCTGGCGCCATCAGTGATGGCGCCGGACTAGCTACCTTTTTTTTTGGATTTTTTCTCACTCTGTTACATGGCATGCTAATAACAAGGTTGCTTGGAGCTTCTCTTTATGTCAATTTATATCAATTTATGTCACTTTATGTCACTTTATGTAACTTTATGTCACCTTTTTTTCTATCACAAATCAATTTGTCCCCCCTCCATGTCACTTTCCTCCCCCATTCCGGTTCTTCAAATCTATATAAGGAGAGGAGAGTGAAGAAAGATGTAAAAATTCACATTGTTATTTGCAGGAGCTTCTCTTGGACGACGCTTGAAGAGGATGGCTGCAGTAAACGATGGTCGCATTCCCGGTGGGCCGACGACTGAAAGAGAGGAGCAAGAACGGAAGAGCCACATATCTCGATTGGTGTTTACAGGAGATGTAATTTTTCAGGAATTAATATTTATTCTTTATTTTATTACATATTAAATTTGAGTTTATTTATATAGTTCGTTTCGCTTGTAGTTATTTGATTATAACTCGGATGTACGGTTGCGTGAACGTGGACAATGGCGTAACGCTGCAAATTTCGGCACATGGGAGATAAATACATATCAAAAGGATTTACTTAACGTATTTGGTTTTGGATATAGATGATCTTCGATTCTTGGTGCACGACAGAGATTTAATATTTTCTCTGGCAGAGCGTTGGTGGCCCCAACGCAATACTTTCCAATTGCCGGTTGGAGAGATGACCGTAACGCTACTGGACGTAGCAAATATTTTAGGGTTACCTATTACAGGTAAAATAATTGTTAAATATTAATTTTTTATTAAAATTTTATGCAAAATTAATTTTAAATTACAGGTGAGCCTATAATTTTTGATAATCAAGCAAGCGCTGCCACTACAATTAGACGATATCTCGGTATTAATCCGCCCGAAGATATAAACACAAGATCCGACGTCACTCTAAACTGGTTGCGCGGGAACTTCATGGATCTTGACCGTACAATTGACGGTCCAGTTAATATAAGCGAAGAGCGGGTATTTAACTTCACTCATCTACATTTTCAATTAAATCATCACTATTTTCATTACTTTGAAAATCATCAAAATCATCATTACTAGGTATATCTACTGCTTCTTCTTCTTCATGAGTTGGCAGTGGTCGAGAAGAACTAGCACCCATTTGATAATTAGAAGAACGTGGACGTGAAAACATTTCAGGCGGTGGAGAAACTTCAGTAACAAAAATACTAATAAAAGGCGATTGCAAATTAACTTCAAGAACAAAATTCCATGTTTGATCAGAATCTATTAACAAACAATGAGAAACAAAAATATGTCTTAAAATAATTCATATCGAATAGAAAAAGAGTTACTAATCAGAGTTCTTAGACTATCAAATGTAGTACTACGATCGATTAAAAGAAGTTGCGTAAAACCCCCTTCGTATGATAACCCATTTACTGAACCTCCATGTGAGCACAATATTCTTAGACTCTGATCCATATCGAAAAAATGGACTTCTGGTATGTAGAAATATTGGAGAAGATAGAGGCCACGAATAATAGAATGTGTGAGAAAGATTAGAAAGAGTGAAGTGGGGATGAACCTCTCTCACATCCACCATTTATATACATCCAATCTCCAACGGATAGATATATGACCGTTATACAGGAAATTGGAACGTTGGATGGAGAAGAGAGAAAAGAGAGTGAGAATTGTGGTCGTTATACAGACGAATGGGTCCGGCGCCATCACTGATGGCGCCGGGGGGGGGGGCAGCCCCTTGGCGCCATCACTAATGGCGCCAGACATGGTGCCAATTTGTTGGCGCCATTATTGATGTCGTCACGTCCCTCTACTTATAATTTCCCTAAACTTACCCCTTTTTCTATAATTTTCTCTAACTTCACCCCCCCTATATGTAATTTCCTGTTTTTTGAAGAATTGGCAGCCTTAAATATCCTCTAGATTTATAAATACTAGTTTGTCAGTAATTGAAAAGACAAACCTTGACACAAAGGTCTCTCTCCAGTTACAGCCACACAACACTAAAAAGTAGATTAAAGTTTAAAAAGTTTAAAGCCACGATATCTAGTGCTCTGGTTAACCCTAACCCTAACTTCTTATAGTTCCTTCCAAAAAAAGGCAATTCCAAGGTTCAATCATTTATGTACGTACTAATGATCTCTAACATTAATAAGTAGTACATATAGTAATTTATTGAAATCCTCATATTGTTACTTATAAATGGAGAAAATATAGCAAGTCCTGATTGTAGTTTTAGCACAGGCGGCCAAGGTTTTCCGTAGACTTAAAAAAGAGTCTAGAATAAAGAGGTAGCATTACAAGATTTTCGTAAGAAATTGTATCCATATCTATATGAGACTTAAAATAATCTAGTAAAGAGGAAGCATAATAATATTTGGAATTTTGTTCATGTCTAGCTAAAATGCAAGATTGAAGAAGAGTTGACACTCCTATAAACTAAGCACTTCAAATTGATATTAATAACACGCGGAATGGATATATATGCCTTTGAAAGAATAAGAAATGTATCTGGAAAAAAATAAGATGTCATTATATAGTTAAAATATGCTATAGAAGGGTCTTATGGAATATTAGAAGCAGGGGTGTGTAGCAAAGACTTGGGTGCTTAGTAGAAGTTCCAACTGGGGATATTAACTGTGAAGAAACTAGGAGGATGCAGCAATTGGAACAACATTTAAGGTTTCCAAGGATGAAAAAAGAAGAAAAACTATTGAATTGATCAATGACATATTGGAATACTTCATTAATATGTTCAATCTTGCTAAGAAACTAAAATTTAATAAAGCGTTTAACTAATTGATTCATTTTTTAACTTCTGCAAAACATGTGAAACTAATCACAATAACATTCTTATATCAATACATATAGCAGAGTGAGCAAGACATGAATAAATTCTTGCTATGCAAAAGAAAGACAGGAATAAATTAAATCTTACTCTGACTGCTCAGTAAATTGTACAATTTCAGAAGCCTTTCAAATTCTGATGTAGCATACAATTAATAACATCTTGATCTACAATTATAACATGATTTTCTTGGAGCAACTATGGATGAAATAAATTTAGGAGTCCTTGTTCCAGCAATCGAATCAAATGACATTTTCCAACTCCGGATTTAATTAGTTCTTGAATGAGATATATACTTACAATATGAGTAGCTCTTGTGACTGACTGATTTCTTTGTCACCCCAATATTGACCTTACATATTGTAAGAAACTGATAATATAAGTAACATTCATTGGCATCAGCAGAAAAATGCTTACAATTAATTAATTAGGGCAAGTTCTGATTTTTTTTTTGCACAATGAATAGAATTATTACTTAATTGACACAACAAAAAACTATATATATATATCTATATATATATATATATATATATATATAATTGAAAACAAAAAAAAGGATACATGCATAGATCCAACTTCAGCTTGCTAAGATACTTACATCACCAATAAAGGAATGAGGCTATGGAAATCTTCAACTTATTTCAGAAAGAGTTTTGGCAAATAATTAGAATATATGTGGAATTGATGTTCATGTGGACTTTGAAGGACATGGCTTGGAGTTGTATACCTCAGCCTTCTTGTGAAGCAAATTCTGATCTTCTGGTCAACCGAAAAGTTTCCGGTGATGTAAGAAGTTCGCAGCTTGCGTCGGTGTCATTGAAGATCAACGAGTAGTCCTTGCTCTGGTGGTAGCCAAACATGCGAAGAGGGCTAGATTCACCATCGACCGCTATCGGAAGGCACTCAAATCGTACTCCTTCGTATTGATGTCGTCGACGAGCTTTTCCCCTGGCTAAGTGAGCCTACAGGTGACAGCACCTTCTCCGTGGAGTATGGCCGAGGAGTTGCTCCGTTGAATCAATGCCTATTCCGCCATCTTCTGCCTCTAGTAGCATCTTCTTCTTCTCTATTGTTCTACTTCTCGCACGAGCTCTGGCGTCGGCCCTCGACTCTCTTCTTGAAGTGGCAGTATGGACAGCCGACGGTCTCGGCGACGGAGGCTGCAGCTCCTTCGCCTTCTCGTAAAGGGCACGATCGGATGCCTGCGAAGAATACGACAATTCGGTTACTGTTCTTCTTTGGGCTGCTGCAGCCGGGGATACGAATCAGTAGAGCCGGGGGAATTACACACCCGGGCCCGAGGAGGAGACGGCTTGGACGGCGGCCCGGTCGATCGCGGGCTTGGACTGCTCGAGGAGCCATTCGATCGTGGCGCTGGCCTTCTCCAAGCCGAGCATGTCCTGGAGCGCGAAGAACCTGCCGGCTATGTCGATGGAGAGCCGCATCCTCCTGTCCCTCAGCCCTCGCGTGGTGCGTATCTTGCTGTGCCGGTCGTTCCTCTGGCCCCGCTGCCTCTTGCGGCGGCCGCCGCCTTCCGCCGGCGCCGGATCCGGCGGTGGAAGCGGCTTTTCAAAGCTGAAGAAGGGGAGATTATTGTAGGCATCCACAAAAGCTAAAGGAGAGAGTGGCGACCTCATTGGCAAAACAAGCAGAGGTGGCATCAAATAGGAAAGGAGGAGGATTGGCATATGGCAGCATCTGAGCTTGAGTTTGTGGCTAAAAATGGGAGAGACAAAGAAAGAGAAAGTGAGAGGGGGTGAGTGATGATGGAGAAGAAAGCTGTAGCAGAAATGACGACGCAAAAGCAAAAGAATTTGCTGTACTTACTGCTTTTTGGCGCTACAGTGCGTGGCAATGGACACGAGAGCCACTACTTGATGATTAAGTACAACTAGTGTTAGTTCTAGCTAGGGTTTTACTTTCACTCCTCCTCTCCTCTCCTCTCCTCTCTCTCTCTCAAAATAGTATAAATAAAAAACGCGCCTTAATGGCATGTCATTGTCCAAAGGACAATAATTTCACTCTCTCTCTCTCTATACTAAATTGCGTTAGCGCCAAACATTACTATTGCATATATGATTGTCACGTCCGTACAGTTCTCCTGTCGCCACTTTGACTCTCCTGGAATAGCGAGAGGAAGAGAATGGCAGCAAAACATTAATAAGTAAGTAATGGACATGCAGTTGAGATCATTTTAGTGAAGTTTAATAATTACTGTTGTCATTAGTTTGTTGTGGTATTTTTAGGGTTTGGGCGGCTATACTTGTTAGGGTTATGTTTGATGTGATTCAAAAGGAGAGAGCCCTTAAAAAAAGGGAAACCCTAGATTCTCTGACTCGTTTTGCATGCATAGGGGGTCCTGTGATTTGAAACACAACAAATGGGCATGCATTCGTCCAACCGAACGACTGCCCCTCATGTTCCATCAAGATCCAACCCATTTTTTATCCATTCCATAACAGTGTATGGAACAGGTGGATGGATGGGTCTTTATCTCTATTCTCTGTTTGTTTTTTTTCTATTACAATAAATTTACTTAGCACATAATTTTAGTATTAAAATGCGTCAATTTATTTGTCTTGAACATAGGAATTAAGAGAACCACAACTGTCAACGAAATCCACCCACCCACCCATATTGATTACTCTCTTATTCGGTACGTTAAAATTTCGACAACAGCAGTGCATGTTCACGTTACATGCGGGAGTGGTGTCCCCTTATTCATCTATATATATGTTAAGGAAGATTTATAACAATTTGCTA